>SJXQ01012279.1:222563-377191 GCA_006408695.1 Aepyceros melampus
GACTGAGCAACTGAACAACAAGGTACAGATGCTAGCCCAGAGCAAAAATGGCTCACTGTCTCCTTCTTCTTGTCTCAGGCACGGCTTCTGTCTGGGCAGCAGAGCCAGGTGGCTCCTGAGTCATCTGGAGAGGCGTGTCCCTCAGGCCTGGACTTTCTCCAAACCCCTCTCCAAGGCCACAGCCCCCTGCTTGTTGCTCTGATTTGTCACAAGAATCGAAATGCCCAGGAATATCTCACAAAATTCCCCCTTCTGCCCCAAGAGGAGTAAGGAAACCTCTCCTAGCCCAACCCTTCTGGCCTTGAGAACAAATTTCACCCCCAATCCAGCTAATTCCTCCAACTCATCATAGGCAAGAAAAGCCATTGAAAGAAAGAATTTGTCAATTGAGAAAGAACAGAATAAAGCAGATGACTCAGTATTTGTTCCCCAAAATATCTGTTGAGCATTTCCTAGGTGCCAGGCATTGTGTCAGACACTGAGATCACAGCATGACTGAGACAAAAGAGGTCCTTGCTGTCATAAAACTTGGATTTCATTGCACAAGGGTGGGCATGACTAATTGAGCTAAGGGCTACAAGGAAGACGTTCAGCTTCAAGGTGCTGTGAATGGGTAAAATTGAAGATGAATTCCCTGCCAGAGGTGAGGAATGCTGGTCCAACAACCAGAAAGAGCCTCGTCATGGCAGGAAGAGCTAAGGAGACAGGAAGTGTCTCCCAGTTCCTGGTCTGGTCAACCAGAGAAAGAAGGATGATCCAGGGCTGAGGAGGAAGGCACAGCAGACAGTGGTCCCCTCTTTGGCTGTGGGGGTCAACGTGGGTCAGAGGGACAGTTTGGGCTCTGCTCTTGTCCTAATGTCACATGGCATCTTGACAATTTGTTGCCAAGGCCAGAGCAAAGGCAGGGACTGCGTGGGGAGATAGTAAAGAGAACACGGCCTGTTGGAGGTGGGCTGCACGAGGTGGTCTCACTCTGTCAACCCTATTGCTAGCTCTTGACCATCACGATGACCATCTCAAATGCCCCATGAGGAGGGAACAACCACAAAACAACAACAGCAGGTGGAAATCATGGTCTGAGCAAAATGGAATCGAAGACGCAGACCCCTCATGCCCCCTACTGTGGCTTCAGGACCCTCTGGCCCAGCCTCCTTCCCCACAGTCTATGGATCAGGACTCTCCTCTGCCCTCCTCTCCTCCCCCAAGCAAAGAAACAGAGAAGTGGAGCCTTTGCTGTACCCACTGATGGAATTCTGTTCCTTCCTCCTCGCCAGCTTTTTCTAAGAAACACAAAGACCGTAAACAGGGGGTGGGGGAATGGAGCGCTGAGATTTTTTTTTTCTGGGAATGAGAACTAAGATAGGACTCAGGGTCTTTGGCCGGTTCCCAGATGCAATGAGTTTATCACTGCCAGGGACAGCAAGTGTACAAAGCTCTTGGCAGTGACCCCGACTGATTTATGAGGGGTTCTGGTTTGTTTCCCCTGCTTTGCAGACAACCAGTCTTATGAGCCTTTGCTGTACCCACTGATGGAATTCTGTTCCTTCCTCCTCGCCAGCTTTTTCTAAGAAACACAAAGACCGTAAACAGGGGGTGGGGGAATGGAGCGCTGAGATTTTTTTTTTCTGGGAATGAGAACTAAGATAGGACTCAGGGTCTTTGGCCGGTTCCCAGATGCAATGAGTTTATCACTGCCAGGGACAGCAAGTGTACAAAGCTCTTGGCAGTGACCCCGACTGATTTATGAGGGGTTCTGGTTTGTTTCCCCTGCTTTGCAGACAACCAGTCTTAAGGAAAATGTATATCCAGGATCTGCTAAGAGCAGGGGAGCTGCTGGTGAAACCAGTGAGCCCCCACCCAGAGAATTCCCAAGGAGCCGGAGAGAAAGAAGTTTGCATTTCTCTTCTTTGCTTTTTCTTGTCTTATTTTCCTCCCTTCCTCCTTCCCTCCTCCCCTTCCTCTCTGCTCCTTTATTTCTCCTTCTTTTCTTCCTTCTTCCCTCCCTAGATCCCCTCCTTCTTCCCTCTCTTTCTAAAAAAAGAGATGATTGAGTTAACTATGAACAAGCAGAACTACCAGGGTCCACATCTGCCTTCCTGCCATGTAGGGAGGCACCTGCTCCAGACAGGGAGAGGCTCAGCCTCACTGGCAGAGAAACTGACGTTCTAAGGCCCCGAGTCACACCAAACATCTCAGCCACAATTCTCAGTGGGGGGAGGGGCTCACACCCCTGTGGTGGGTGACAGGGATGTCACCCTGATGAGACCCTCCACCCTCATTTCCCTTCTTGGGCTCGGCCCTGGGACAGGAGCTTTGAATACCTGAGATGCTAAGGCAGAAGCAAAACCAGCTGGAACTATGGGCAACATTTTAGAAAACCTTTAAAGGGAGTATAAGCTATAAAAATATTGAATCACTATGTTGTACACCTGAAACTAATATAATCTTGTAATCAAGGGTACTCAAAAAGATTCTTTCAGAAAAGAAAGCAACAGAGAGGAAGAAAACAGAACCCCCCCCAAAGATGACCAGAATCGGTGGAGTCCAAGACACATGCAGGAGGTGGAGGGAGTGAGCAGCGTCTCAATGTCTCAGAACCACACCTGCTACAAATCAATGTTTTGCAGGGAGAGTCCTCAGCTGGAAAGCTCCTTTGTTTTTAGACAAAGCACAGTGGCCCTCACCAGTGCTGGGGAAGGTAATCAGACAAATGCCCAGGCCTTGGGCCCCGAGCATGCCAGAGCAGCTGGATGACTTAAGAACACCCTTAGGTCCTCCTCTTGGCTGTGGGTTTCTGAGGCAGTTACGATCTCATTCCCCAGCTTTAGAGCATCCTCCTGGAGTGGGAGGCCACTCAGCTGGAGCACTGCACAGATGCCAAGAGCCCTTCTTGGGATTTTCAAGTGTCCTATTTTTCTTTCTTCGTCTCTGTCTTCCACATCCACCCTTCCTGGAACAACATCCAGGCTCTGGGCACTGTTGAGCCCCTTGTGGTCCTTTGAAGGAAGATAAGATTGTGGTACAAGATGTGATGTTGCTACATGAGATACTGGAAAGGGGACCAGGGTGGTGGTCAAAGGCTTGGATTCAGGTCCCCACTCGGCTTTTTCCAGCCCCACCAAGCACACAACCAAGGAAATAGAGGGGAACCCATTACAAAAACTGGACACAAGCGAAGTAATGATGATAACTGGCTTACATGATGGGACTGCCCTTGCCAGAGAGGACGTGGGGGAGGAGACCAAAGACCATAAGATTCCTGGGGAAGGAGGAAAGTTGTCTCACTTTCATTGCTGTTGTTATTTGCTCAGAATTGGTGCTTACGTTTAAACAGCTCCCTTTTACAGGTGAGGACACTAAAGCCCTACAAATTTGAGTGCCTTGCCTGAGCAGAGTCAGGATTTGAGCCCAGTGTTCTGTGATCCCCCCACAGCGCCCACTCTTGCCTTGGTACCTGCTGCTGTTCATGGCCCTCCATTGGGGTTTCGAGGGAGCCAGGTTGTGTGGCTGAGACAAAGTTCTCAACGTGTGGTCAGCAGAAACGGTGGGAGCCTCCTCTCAAGCTTTCATCTGAGTCACCCTGGGGCGGATGCAGCCACTGCTCACCATTCCCTTTTGGGAACTGTTCAGCAGCCCCACTTGTCAGTGAGAACAACGGCTGAGTCACCCAGGGTGACACAGGCTCTGGTTTCTCACCTCACAGATCGCGTCCAACTTGCCTTCTGCACCAGCAGGAAGGGCCAACGTGGCAAAGCTCTGAGTGCTGATCAGACTCCTGGGGAGTCACAGGCAGCAAGTCTGTGTCACAGAAAGTCACCCAAGAGATCCCCGAGTCTCATCTTTCAAGAGGATATCTTAAGCCAAAGGCCTCAGACCTTACACCTGGCTTGCTGAAGTCTAAGGAAAATGAACACTTTTCTCATCATGGGTCCTGCAGGACAGAAGGTGGGACTGCACCAGGGTAGGGAATTGACGGGGATCCTAAGTCATTATCTGCTGAATAAACATAGCGAAGACTCCACGGCCATGTGAACAATCACTTCAGGGAGAGACAGTAGCCTCTTGTCCTCAGGATGAGGCTTTGGACAATCATCCCAGGATCCTGTGAATCTTTTTTTCCCACGTTTTTTCCTTCTTTTTTTAAACCGAAATGGAGTTGATTTTCAGTGTTGTGTTAATTTTTGATGCATAGCAAAGTGATTCAGTTATACATGTGTGTGCTAAGTCACTTCAGTCTTATTTGACACTTTGCGGCCCTATGGACTGTAGCCCACCAGGCTCCTCTGTCCATAGGATTCTCCAGGCAAGAAGACTGGAGTGAACTGCCATGCCCTCCTCCAGGGGATCTTCCCAACCCAGGGATGGAACCTGTGGCTCATTATGTCTCCTGCTTTGGTAGGCAGATTCTTCACCACTAGTGCCCCTGGGAAGCCCCATACATGATACATACATATGTATCAATAGATATAGAAATTCTTTTTTTAAAAAATATTCTGGGTCCTGTGGATCTTAAATGAGAAGCCCCCATTTGGATTTCTTTATCCTTCTAAGCAGGATGTGTGAGTCACTGTTTACAAGGAATGCAACATTCAAGCCCTAAGAGAGTGTAAGAGTGAATTATCTTTTGCCTTTAAAGTATCCTTATAAACATGTTCAATTTAACTGGCCGAAGGGCACAGTATTGTGATGCTGTTCAATCCCTGTCCTTAGATAAGAGGAGCTTCAAAGGCAGCTTTGCATATTTTCTTTCACCTCCCTGAATACCATGGGTATTAACTTAGACAAATGTTAATACCTTCTCTTCAAGGGCATGGGTGTTTGGTGCAGGAGATCTCTGCTCTGAAGCATCAACAAAGAAATTTTGGAGTCTGGTTCTCTGACGCCTTCTCCTCAGGAACTACTCTTCTGTGTGGTAATAAACAGAATCCTCTCACAAACAACTGATTTGTTCTTTTCAAAATGCATGCCTCCCTCTGCTGTTCATGTCCCTAAAATAAAACCACCCACAGAATAAAATGAGTAATTCCTGGAGTAAGCAGTTCCATAGCATATTTTATTAAAATATGTCTGGCATGGGAAGTCTACCAGGAAGTGTCCTCCAAATGAGGATTAATATCAGGAAACTTGGGGCAGTCTTGTGATACTGGCACACAATGCCACCATCTCCACCACTGGGGCAAAGATTAACAGCCTTCACCAAGCTAGGAAGACGTCTGCTTCTGAGTCATCTGGGGCAAACGTAAACATGGGCTCCCTGGGCTCTGACATTTGAACAAAGCAAACGTTAGAAGACTTTCATTCCTTAATCAAGTTGCTTCTAAACATCTACATTTAGGTAAGAATAGCGACTCTAGACTCGAGGCTTCTTTTCTGCTCACGGTGGGTGTAACTTGATGGTGTATTTCTCAGCTCTTATATCATCCTGACCTCATTTTGACCTTGAGGTTGGTCTTTGATCTTTCCATGCATGGATGATGGGCAGAGTTCCGGTAACTTAGACTGGGGTCTGCTTAAGAGAAAGCCTACTTATCTGCATATTCCCAGAGTCTAGAACATCTGACCCTTAGTAGATATTCCATGTTTTGCTGAATTGGCATACTGGAGAAACTGAATTCAACTGATATTTGTCGATCACCCCCTCTCTGTGCTCTCTGAGGTCATGTGGCAAGATTTTTCCAAATGGAAAGCCAAGGAACAAACTGCCTTTTTTTTTTTTTTATGATGATAGGTACAGCTGCGTTTGTTATCATTCTGGACCAAATTGTCAAGAAAAAAGTTTTTCTAAACCACAACTGTTTGCAGAGCATTACTTTAGTGTCATAAGGATTTATAGAAGGTAAGGAAGACCAATTGACTGCTCCCAGTGAAGAACTTCAAATCCAGAGGTGCTGGAAGCCTAGACACCGCAGGTCTAGATGGGGCATCTCAGTAGCTACTGCAGGTCAGGGAAGCAGAGGGGCTTGAACACCTAGGAAACCTACATGGGGACCTGCAGGGACTAAAGTCAACAGGCTGGTTTGGTCCACCAGATTCAACCGCCAATCCATCTGACGGACAGATTTCCAATCCAATTCAATCTCAATGCAGCATTTTCTTAGGCTTGTTTCATTTGGTTTGTAAAGAATGATGTGCTCTTGGACAAGCTGTGCCCAAGTCATGCACAGCCCAAGCTGTGCGAAAAGTCATCCAGGCCCCTTACGTCCTTTGCCGTTTCCCTCGGTGTAGAACTTCACAGCCCAACTCAAATGGGAGAATGGATGTTCATGAAATGGAAGGGTGGGGAGATGGACAGGTGACTCAGTGGATCAAGTGACACAGTTCTTGGAACATCCTCAGATCAGTTCAGTTCAGTTCAGTCACTCAGTTGTGTCCAACTCTTTGCGACCCCTTGGACTGCAGCACACCAAGCCTCCCAGAGTTTACTCAAACTCATGTCCATTGAGTCGGTGATGCCATCCAGCCATCTCCTCCTCTGTCGTCTCCTTCTCCTCCTGCCTTCAATCTTTCCCAGCATCAGGGTCTTTTCAAATGAGTCAGTTTTCGCATCAGGTAGCCAAAGTATTGGAGTTTCAGCTACAACATCAGTCCTTCCAGTGAATATTCAGGACTGACTTCCTTTAGGATGGACTAGTTGGATCTCCTTGCAGTCCAAGGGACCCTCAAGAGTCTTCTCCAACACCACAGTTCAAGAGCGTCAGTTCTTTGGCCCTCAGCTTTCTTCATACTCCAACTCTCACATCCATACATGACCACTGGAAAACCCAACTTTTCTTCCAAGGAGCAAGTGTCTTTTAATTTCATGGCTGCAGTCACCACCTGCAGTGATCTTAGAGTCCCCCAAAATAAAGTCTGTCACTGTTCCCACTGTTTCCCCATCTATTTGCCATGAAGTGATGGGACCAGTTACCATGATCTTAGTTTTCTGAATGTTGAGCTTTAAGCCAACTTTTTCACTCTCCTCTTTCACTTTCATCAAGAGGCTCTTTAGTTCTTCTTCACTTTCTGCAATAAGGGTGGTGTCATCTGTATATCTGAGGTTATTGATCTTTCTCCCAGCAATCTTGATTCTGGCTTGTGCTTCATCCAGCCCAGCATTTCTCATGATGTACTCTGCATACAAGTTAAATAAGCAGGGTGATAATATACAGCCTTGACATACTTCTTTCCTTTTTCTGAATGTTGAGCTTTAAGCCAACTTTTTCACTCTCCTCTTTCACTTTCATCAAGAGGCTCTTTAGTTCTTCTTCACTTTCTGCAATAAGGGTGGTGTCATCTGTATATCTGAGGTTATTGATCTTTCTCCCAGCAATCTTGATTCTGGCTTGTGCTTCATCCAGCCCAGCATTTCTCATGATGTACTCTGCATACAAGTTAAATAAGCAGGGTGATAATATACAGCCTTGACATACTTCTTTCCTGATTTGGAACCAGTCTGTTGTTCCATGTCCTGTTCTAACTGTTGCTTCCTGATCTGGATACAGATTTCTCAAGAGGCAGGTCAAAAGTGGTCTGGTATTTCCAACTCTCTGTCATCTGTATATCTGAGGTTATTGATCTTTCTCCCAGCAATCTTGATTCCGGCTTGTGCTTCATCCAGCCCAGCATTTCTCATGATGTACTCTGCATACAAGTTAAATAAGCAGGGTGATAATGTACAGCCTTGACATACTCCTTTCCTGATTTGGAACCAGTCTGTTGTTCCATGTCCTGTTCTAACTGTTGCTTCCCGATCTGGATACAGATTTCTCAAGAGGCAGGTCAGGTGGTCTGGTATTTCCAACTCTTAAAGAATTTTCCACAGTTTGTGGTGATCCACATGGTCAAAGGCTTTGGTGTAGTCAATAAAGAAGAAGTAGATGTTTTTCTGGAACTCTCTTGCTTTTTTGATGATCCAACAAATGTTGGCAATTTGATCTCTGGTTCCTCTGCCTCTTCTAAATCCAGCTTGACCATCTGGAAGTTCACGAAGATCTGATAGACAGAGTGCCTGAAGAACTACAGATGGAAGTTCATGACGTTGTACAGGAGAAAGGGATCAAGACCATCCCCAAGAAAAAGAAATGCAAAAAGGCAAACTGGTTGTCTGAAGAGGCCTTACCAATAGCTGAGAAAAGGAGAGAAGCAAAAGGCAAAGGAGAAAAGGAAAGATATACCCATTTGAATGCAGAGTTCCAAAGAATAGCAAGGAGAGATGAGAAAGCCTTCCTCAGTGATAAATGTAAAGAAATAGAAGAAAGCAATAGAATGGGAAAGATTAGAGATCTCATCAAGAAAATGAGATACCAAGGAAACATTCCATGTAAAGATGGGCAAAATAAAGGGCAGAAATGATATGGACCCAACAGAAGCAGATGATATTAAGAAGAGGTGGCAAGAATACACAGAAGAACTACACAAAAAAGATCTTCACAACCCAGCTAATCATGATGGTGTGATCATTCACCTAGAGCCAGGCATCCTGGAACACAAAGTCAAGTAGGCCTTAGGAAGCATCACTATGAACAAAGCTAGTGGAGGTGGTGGAATTCCAGGTGAGCTATTTCAAATCTTAAAAGATGATGCTATGAAAGTGCTTCACTCAATATGCCAGCAAATTTGGAAAACTCAGCAGTGGCCATAGGACTGGGAAAGGTCAGTTTTCATTCCAATCCCAAAGAAAGGCAAATGCCAAAAATGTTCAAACTACTGTACAATTGCACTCATCTCACATGCTAGTAAAGTCATGCTCAAAATTCTCCAAGCCAGGCTTCAACATTCTCAGATACTCTGAGACTTAAAACTGAAGCCAGGCAGCCCGTGTGCCAGCCAGCTGACTCCCGCCTGCCTCCTGCCACCTGCAGAGGCTCTGGGAAGAGATGAATGTCCTAAGAGGAAGCCTTAGGCTCATGATACTTGAAACCTGTGGTTGCATTCTCTCTTTGAAACCCTCCCGCAGTGCTTCAGACAACAAGCCCCCAGATTCAGGTCTCTCTCAGCTCCTATTGCTCTGCCTACCATCATTTGATTCCTCCTGTTTCAGCTCTAAGCCTTCAATTCTTTCCTACTGTCTTCAGGGTGAGAAAATTCAAATTCCTTAGGAAGATACCCAAGGTCCCCCAGATCTGGCTCCTACATACCTTTTATTTTTGCTTTTCCCCACAAGGAAATCCTTCTAAGAGCAGACATCTTTTTGGGAGTTTAGATCTAGCTTGGAATTATGAGACCTCAGGGAATACTGAAGCCATTAATTTTTGTGGGTTCACACATATAAGGATATAGCACTTATTCAAAGAGTTTTCAGGGCTATTGGCTCATTTGATTTCTCAAAAACACTTAGAGGGCTTAGAGAAGACATCATCTCCATTTTACAGATGAGAAAACTAAGGCACAGATTATCAAGATCCTTGCCTGAGATGACAAGGCAAGTGGGTGGCAATGTAGCTCTCCTGATGCCCCAGCATTGAGAACAGAACTCAATCCCTAGCATAAAGAACTGAGTCCATAAAAAAAAGTCATGGCTCATTTTTCATCTTTTTCTCCCCTTATGAAGCTAAATCTGTGAAATTGGAACAACACGGCAAACAGCTGAGGGCTATGGTCACAGCCCACAGACCTTTATGGAAGATTTGATCTTGGCCCAAATTTTCAAAGAAGCCAAATGGATAGGCAAAACACAAGTGAAAATGCTGGGCCCATGCTGACAGGGCATCTTGTGGGATATTTCCACAGGAAGCAAGCACAGGCAATTAACTTTGCTGTAACAATGCCCGTGGTCACGTGAAAAAACAAAACCCTCAGAGAGAGCTTACACCCCCTCCCCTGGGGCCCATTTCAAACGAATCCACAAACGTGGCTCAGTCTTCACTCCAGCTACTGACCCCAGATATTCACATGTTTATCCGTTTTTTGACCACTGTTGGGTGGCTTCTGATCCCAGTGTGGGGTGTTTCAAAGGGCTTAGGCATCATCATTCCCACTTCTCAGATGGGCAAACTGAGTGACTGCAAGCAAGCGTAAAGGGCTTCCAGGAACAGTCCTACAGGCCTAGACACAGCATGTGGCTAGGATCAGAGCCTGCTCCCCGGCTTGGGGATTTTCTTGGGGACCAGAGTTTCTCCAGGTCTCTGCATAACAACCTCAGCTCTGATAACCCAGGGGCAGTGCTGTCTGAGCGGTAGACCTGACTGGCAAGCTGGGAGACCTGAGAGCACGTTCTGGCTGGATTTTAGCCCTCTCCCCCTTACCTGGAAACCTTGAAGTCACACCTGTGCAGCCGGTGCAGGCCGCAGGGCTGGCCAGGCAGGGTGAGGATCGTGGTACTTACCGACTGACTTCCCCTCGGTCGCGGGCTCTAGACTGCTCAATCCCAATGCAGAAACATTCATGGAGATCGGTGGGTTACTGTTACTACACCAAGGTCTCCTCTAACCCTCTCTCCCATATAAATGAAAGATTAATGGCTACCAACCCGTTATCTTCTATCTTTCTGGATTTCTTGAAATGTTTCAGTGATTTTCATGGTATATTATTCAGCACAGTGATCTCAGACTCTGCCCCCTGTCTACTTCTTTATGTCCTAAGAATGGTTTTTATATTTTTAAGTGACTGAGAAAAATCAAAAGGAGAAAAATGTTTCATGAGCTTTCAGAGTCCAAAAATAAAGGTTTTCAACACAGCCGTGGCCACTTATTGATGTATTTTCCATTGTTACACTATGACAATGTAGCTGTTTGGGTATGGCAGAACTGAGTACTAGGAATATAGACTAGATGACCTACAAAGCTCAAAATTTAAACTGTCTGGCCATTCACAGAAGAAATTCAACCTTTTAAACCAACTCTTAGTTTCGTGTAAAAGGCAGGCTACAGAATCAACCTATTCGCACAGCTACTCTATACACATGAATTGAGAGAGAGAAAAAAGTACTAGAATAGGGGTTATCTCTGGGTACTAAGGTTACCTGCAGTTATGTGAATTTTTTAAAACCAAATTTGTTAAACACAAAAGTATAAGAAAAGAATATTAATGACATTAATAAGACAGAATTGCAATGTCTTACTGTGGGCCAGAGACTCTTAACTTGTTGATATGTTTTATTTCACCCCATTCCCTTTCCACAGTGAGGCACCATTGTGTCTCTGTACAGATGAAGGAAGAAGACTCAGGGAGTTTAAGGAACTTGCCCAAGGTCACAGTGCTAGGGAGAAGCCCTTGGTGCACTTACGATGAAAACACACTTGAGAAACAAAGCGGAATGTGCTGAAAAGAGAAACTGGTTTAGGAAGAGTGCTTTACGAGAAGCCACAGAATCCCAGTCCTTATAGACGACGAGGACGTTGCAAATGCTTTCTTTGGGTATCCACATGTCTAGTCTACTTCAGTAAGGAGACACAGTACACTGGGTTGGCCAAAAAGTTCACTGGAGATTTTCTGTATAATGTTAACGAAAACCAAAGGAACTTTTTGGCCAACCCAATATTTGTGAGTATGTATCTGGAAAATGGCAGAGAACTGTGCTAATGGAGGGTGTGTATCGAGAAGCACGTCAAGGCACGATGTGCTGACTTCCCAAGCTTTCCCATCAAATATTTCTTGACTTAGTAACAATATAAATGTCAAGAAATATCTGATAGGAGTATTGACTAAATTTCAATAGTCAGTTGACTAAACTATGGTGCTTCCACACTTGAAATGCGGGGGTTAAGTTGCGTGCGACTCTTTGCGACCCTATGGTCTGTAGCCCATCGGGCTCCTCTGTCCGTGGGGATTCTCCAGGCAGAATACTGGAGTGGGTTGCCACGCCCTCTTCCAAGGGATCTTCTCAACCCAGGGATCGAACCTGCATCTCTTATGTCTTCTGCACTGGCAGGCAGGTTCTTTACCATGAGTGCCACCAACCAGGCAATGAGTGAGCAGTACTGATATGATTATACTGCTGCTGCTAGTTGGCATTGTGAGTTCAAGGCTGCTCTGTGGTGATATAGGATAAAGCAAATGACATGAAGAACTAACGCTGTCATCGACAGTGCCTTTGAGAATCAGGTTTCTAGAAAAAGGAGACCCAGACCTAAGAAAGAAGAGGTTAAATAAAATCCCCTGTAGTTCTGAATGTGAATGCAAAGTATCAGTATGATTCATGATGTTTTTCATCAGAAACAACCACCACCTATTTCCTAGTTTTGGCCACTGGAAAAGTCTAAAAATGATAACCAACCCAGGAACAATGAGTGCCTCGAAATGCCCAGATACCGTCTCTAAAAATATTTCCCACTAAGAAAAACAAGGGATTCTTAGATTCTTGAAGAACTAGCTGATTCCACGTCTGGGGAAGGGCTTAGATCATCTTAGCTTCCCTGATATTTGGATCACATCAAA
This sequence comes from Aepyceros melampus, assembly GCA_006408695.1. Taxonomy (NCBI): domain Eukaryota; kingdom Metazoa; phylum Chordata; class Mammalia; order Artiodactyla; family Bovidae; genus Aepyceros; species Aepyceros melampus. The sequence continues at coordinate 234,918 of SJXQ01012279.1, forward strand.
GACTACCAGGGTCATGTCAGAAGGAGCCAACTGGCCAGAGATGGCACAATGCAAGCAGCAATAACAATAATAAACAAAATGGGTTAAAACATATCAAATATGGTTAAGCCCATGGGTTTAGAAGGATACTAAAAAAACACACAAAAACACCCTAATTGGTCATCATTGGAAGATGACAATAAACTCTTCATTATTTTTAAAATTGACAAATAGAGGAAATGATTCAAACATATATTCCATCTTTCCTTTGTGAATTGTATTACTAGATAATCAAACAGTAGATGTATTTGACTATTTGTATTTCACTTAATAAATGAAGAAAGAATGACAGGATTAGAACATCATTTTATAACCCCTAATTAACTGATGGGTCTAAACTATGAACATCAATGGCTGTGAAAACCACAAAGGGAGACAGCTAGACATCATACGCCTTCTGACAAGAGAGCACAGCACAGTCTAGGAAATAGTTTTGCCCACAAAAATCAAACTAAAATCTGATTAAATATCTAAGTCAAACTAGCAATTTATAGGAAATGCAGATGGTAGGACGCATTAAATAGCAATACAAAGTTGCAAACAGAAAAATCCAGACCGTGGAATCTCTCCAGCTCAAAAGACCCAACTTCTTCCTCCAATAAACTGCAAGGGTGAGGAGAACATAAAAGGAGCCTGTAGATTACAATGTACTTAAAAGACAAGGCGAGCTGCATGTGTGGGCCTTATTTGGATTCTGATTTTGAATAAGAATTTAAAAATGGCATTTAGGAAATACTATGAACTTGAACACGGCACGGCATTTGATGATATTAAGAGATAATCACTAATTTCTTAAGGTATTGTGGGAATGTTAAGACCAAAGGGTCAGTTTCTGTTAGAGGTACATACCTAAGTATTTACAGATGGAATGGTTAAGTCTTAGATTTGTTTTAAAACTAGTGGTGAAAAAGTAGGCGGGGACACAGATAAAATGAGATTGGTCTTATATTGATGATTGCTGAGGCTGGATGAGGGTTCACAAAGTTTTTACTTTTCCATAAAAAATGCCCACAAGTTTCAATAATAAAACACTAAAATAAATCCTTTCTGACATCTTGCTCAGAGTGATAATACTGGGCAGGGAGTATGATAGCTCTGACAAATATCCCTTTGAAACATCTCATCTCAAAAAACATGAAACATCTGTTTCATGAATGATGGAGAGCTGAGGATTGTGCTTCAGATTGTTCATCTGGGGACTTCCCCATCACCCATGGAGCTTCTCCATCACCCACGGGGCTTCTCCATCACTTATGAAGCTTCTCCATCATTCTCCTCACCAGGAAAATGTCACTATGTGCTTGGTATACATACACATACACGCACAAAAAATCTATCAGAAAAAAAAAAGATTTCTCATGATTTAAATATTTCACTTTGAAGCTGCAAAGGGTGTGAGGGACTCGAGATTTCATAAAGCTAAGTCACTGAACTCTACAAAACCAAATCTACCTGGCCCAGGTATTCAGTGGAACTCATGACCAGGGAGTCACGTGAAAGACAGCTGTGGTGTTGAGGCTGCTAAGTGTTTCCATTCTGAAGTTCTGAGCAAATAACAGGGCAAATTGGGATGACGAGGCCACTGTTTCTCTTCTCATGCCGTTATCTGCACCAGAGACTGAGTTTCCTAAATTAGATGATAATGTCTATGGGAGGGCAGTTCTCACCTGGGGGCCCCACAGGTGCAAGAGATGAAGAGGGTTGAGGACACAGAGCAAAACCTTAAGCCCTGTCACCGGGTGTGGGATGGTGGCAGGAAACAAAATTTAGGGGTAGGAAGTGAGAAATGGATCTGATGTTTATCTCTAGAGATGGTGTCTCCCAGCCCTCAAGTTAAGCTTGCCGTTTAGGGCGGCTTCTGTTTCTTCCACCAGCTTCACCAGCATCTGTGTGCTAGCGGTGCTGTGCAGAGTCGTGCGTCCTTCCCTGTCACCCCCCTGCCTGCCAGCTCATGGGTTCCTTACACCCCAGAGCTCATTCACTTATTGGCGACATCACCTGTTTCCCTGCCTTTCTCTCTCACTAGCCTTTAACTTCCTCGAGGGCAGGGGCTTTGGTCTGTTTCTGATGGTGTCTCATCACATGGCACACAGCATGGAATTCAGACGTGCTCCATCACTGCGGGATTGGCGGTCACAGTGCAGGGCGGTGGTTATGAGCATGGTCTTGACCCCTGGCCTTCCAGCCCACCCTCCCCACTTTGCTGATGCTGTGCTCTACTTTCCAGATTTTACTATGACTTACTATAGGACTTCCGGTTTTGTAAAACACTTTTGAGATTTTCCTGGAAAAGGCATACACATATTGGTAAATTTCTATTTCTATGTAATAACATAACTCATTTAGGAAAGCAGTCCTCCTGGAATTGCACTGGGCAACCACCTGGAATGGTCCCCACTGATGGTCGCATAAATAAAGGCTGAGATTATAACTACATACAACACCTTGGATGTGTGTTCAAGGAGTTGGGTAGTGGAGTCGACACATGAACATCTTGGGACAGAACTGTTTGATGAGATGAGCAAACCTGGGCATCTTCAAATGTGTATCTCCCTCCATCCTTGACGTTCTGACTGGTTATCTCATAGCTGTGAGAATCCAGGTTGATTGCGCTTGGGGCCCCGGGAGCCAGAAACTCTTGCCAGATTTCTTCCACTCTCCTGGCCACATCCTGGAGGGGCTGTTTCTTGAGATCTTGGACTGCCAACCAGAATCTGAAACAGAAGCACAAGGACAGGTCGTTCCAGGGGCTCCGTCAGTAGCTGCTCTGTTGGGCATGGTCCCGGAACTGACCTCTATGGCACTCATTCTTTGTCCCCCAGCTGTCCCAGTAGCCACATCCCAGGTCATGACGGCTGCAGGGACTGCTGAAAATACAAAGGTGCTCCATCTGGTTACCAAAAAGAGATTTTTCTCTCTCTACCTCAAGGTTTTTCAGCCTCAGTACTGTTGCCATTTTGTGCTGGATAATTCTTTGTTTTAAGAGTTGCCCTGTACATAGAAAGATATGTAGCAGCAACCTTGGGTTTGACTCATCAGATGCCAGGGGCATTCTCTCTGCACTTGTGACAACCAGAAAGTTTCTGGCCATTAGCGAATGTCTTCTGGGAGGTAAATTTACCCTTGGGAGAGAACCACTGTTTGACATAGAAGCCACAACCCAGACAATATGAGTCCCTTTTCCATATCTGGTGGGGATCAGTTGGAGGTATTCAAATGAAAGATCCCCGAAGCAATAGTACCTTGGAGCCATTAAGCATATTTGAGCTGGAAGGACCCAGCCATACATGCTGTTGATGGAGAAACGGAGCCTATTTGCAGCATCAATGTGGGCATGGTGTTTGGCATGTTCCCTGGAGGAGGGCATGACAATCCGCTCCAGTATTCTTGCCTGGAGAATCCAGGCAAGGACTGGGCTTGGACTGTAGCCCGCCAGGCTTCTCTGTCCATGGGGTTGCAAAGAGTTGGACACAACTGAGCGACTAAGCACAGCACAGGTGCTCAGAAAATGTCTGTTGGATTGAAGGTGGGCTCATCTGGAACAAAGCTGAAGGGACATATATCGGGGGTCCCTCTACAAAAGATTCTCCAGGGATTGCTGGAGAGAGAAGCCTCCTGTTCACGACTGTATTTGCCTCTCACGAATCCCTCAGCATCTGCATGGTGCTGGAGGGCTGGGCGTGCACTGCGAGCTCTTTTCTGCTGAGAACAGCAGCCGCCAGGGCCAAAGCTTGGACAACAGCTCCCTGGGTCGTGACGATGGTTCCCAAGGCAACCCTGGAGAGGGATTTCAGCAGGACTCAGGTCTGGGTGGCATTTTTGTGTCCTGTGAACAAAACAGGCCAGTTTCCCCGTCAATGAGACGCGAGGACAGGTCCCTGGCTCTGTGGTTCCTGCACCCACGGGAATCACACGTACTCAAGTCAACGAAAGGGCAGGAACGAGAGAAGCTGAACCATGACACGGAGGACGGTGCATTCAATCTGTCATCGAATTTCACCCAAAGTAAGAGGCACTCTTTTTTTTTTTTTTTTAAAGGTTAAGCATGTTTTTCTGTTGCTGTTCAGAGAAGTGTGTGGAGCCATGTGCATGGCCTAAAGGTGCCACCCAGTGGCCAACTCGGGTAGCGCAGCTTCATTTCCACCAGGAAAGAAGACTGGGGGGCGGGGCCGGGGGGAGTGGCCTCTGCGTGTGGATCTGAGTTTGTGCGAGACACGAGCTCTGTGAGCTCCAACTCTCCCCCTGATTTACCATTTGGGATTCTGATGATCTCGCTAAAGAAAACCCTCATGGTTTCCTCGCCAAGACCAAGAGGCAGGGAGGAGCCTTGACGGCTTGAGGAAGAGGAGGAAGTCCTGCTCCCAGCTGTGCTGCCCTCTTGGCATCGCTGTATCTTGCTGGGCCTCTCTCTCCTCCTGGCGCAGTGGGTTCAGAGCACGGGGAGTGGTATGTGGACGGGTCTGAGCACGTCCCATCCCGGTGTAACTCTGAAATACTCTCAGACCCCGTGGGTGGGTGCTGTAGGGGCAACCTCATGGTGACCACAGGTCTGGAGGGGCCTGGGTGGTAAGGCCTAGGGCTCCTGCCACTGACATTGGCCTCACTTGCCCTTTAACACCAGCCCTCTGTCTTTCTGCTCACGTCAGGTCTTTCCTAATCATGTCCTCTGGCTACCCAGGGTGAGGGAAACAGTAGCCAGTCTTTAACCAGAGTCCAGACTGGTGGTGGTGGAGCAGGGAGGGAGTTGGCAGAGTTCAAAGGGGGCTGTTAACTGATCAGTTGTTCAGAAGTGTCTTTGAAGCTCAGCTAGGAGGGAGGTCTCCTCTATCCCCTTGGCCATCCCTAAGGTTCCCTCCGTTGCTCTGCGCCCCCCACTCCCACCAAAGTCTGCCATGAAATGAAGTGGCCAAGTGCTTTCAAGTGAAAATGGTTAGCTGGTGAAGACAGTACCTACAAAGGCTTTCTTGCCCATGTTTGATGGGCAGGTAAAACTTAGGAAATCAGCTCTAAAGAGAGGAGCTAGTGTTGCTTTTTGGAAGGCCTGGAAGGAAGACTGACATGCAGCTTGGTGAGTCCTTGGCAGCCCTAGGGAGTCACCTTTGGCTGAGTGCTGGGCTGGAAGCAACTCCTTTGGGCCAGCGTCCATCCCAAGCCTATCGGACTCTGCAATTTCTCATACAAATGAGGACACCCAGGCAATTTCCTGATGCCTCAGTCAGGGTCATGTGGGCGTCACCTTCTGTCCCTTGTCTCAGTCTGCTCTGAGATGGAGCTCTGGGCAGGCCCCGAGGACCCTGCAGCTTCTGAAAGCCACAGGCTCCCCATGGTTCCTGAGGCCTCAGCGGTCCTTTCGGCAGAATGAGTTGGGAGCCACATTAATACACATCACTCAGCTGGGTATAGAGACGTCTGGGGCGGGTGGGAAGGGAAATTTCTGAATCAAATATAATCAACTTTTACACACAAAAAATCAAAAGGTTCCCTTTATCAGATAAAACCAAGAATGTTTTAAAAAGTATAAAAAGAAACAACAGGCATGTTGGAGGAGGAGAAATAGGAGGAGGAGCTGAGGGGGAGGAAGGGGAGGGGGAGGACAGGGAGGAAGAGGGATGACACCCCCCAGACAGCAGTCTTCTCTCCCTGCATACGTGGGGACCCTCTCGGCCTTCCGTCTGCCTTGGAGATGACCTGCCTTCTCTCTCTCAGGTGACAGTAAAAATGCCGTCACAACCCCATCCTGACATCCCATACGTGTTTCCCCTCACTGGCTTCGAAGAACCCCTTGTGGCTCAGCTGGTAAAGAATCCACCCACAATGTGGGAGACCTGGGTTCGATCCCTGGGTTGTTCGATCCCTGGCTCGCTGGTAAAGAATCCACCCACACACAAAAAAAGAATCCACCACAATGTGGGAGACCTGGATTCGATCCCCAGGAAGTCTGGCCAGGCCCTGATTCCTTGCTTACCTATCTCCTCATCAACTAGGATTGTCATGTGTTAGAAAAACCCAGCTTTTCGTTTGTTCCCGGGAAAAGCCAGCTCCACGCAGAAGGAAGGGCCTCTGGAGAAGGGAAAGGCTACACACCGACTCCAGTATTCTGGCCTGGAGAACTCCATGGACTGTATAGTCCGTGGGGTCGCAGAGTCGGACATGACTGAGCGACTTTCACTTTCACAGGCTTGGTTTGTATTGGCCATCTGTGAGCCCACGGGCCTGCGCTGGGGGCTCTGAGCCCCGGCTGCCCGGCCACCCGCCCCTCGAAAGAGCCCTAGAAGCGCCACTCGCCTGTCTCTTACAGCCGATGGGAGGCCCACTGAGGCCTGCGCGGTCCCACTCTCATCACAAGCCCGCAGGTAGCGCTGCTTCTCCAGGACACCGGCAGGGAGGAGAGACTGTCAGCGGCCCTGGATCCGCCCACCCTGCATAAGCCTCCGTGGCTGCTGGCGGCAGAAGGGCTGTGACAACTGGCAGGCTAGGCGGATGCACAGGTACCAGGGAGATCACCTGTCCTGCTCTGTCGGAGTGAGCAGAGTCAGGGGAGGCAGCCCAGGGCTGACATCTGATCCGTGCCGTTGGCTTAGGAATCCTGTGGGGGGCAACTGGCCTTCTCGGGGAGACAGCCTGGGCTCAGAACCACCCCACCCCACCCCCCAGACAGAGCAGCTGGGGATGGGATTTGAGGGCAGTCCAGGGCTGCCCCAGGTGGCTTTCTGTCTCCCACGGGGCCGGGGTGCTGACATGGAATGGGGTCTCCTCCTCAAGGCTGGCTGCAACAAGGGGAACCATGAAGCCGCGGGCAGCGCTCTGTCCTTCCAGGAGGTCTGGCCAGGCCCTGATTCCTTGCTTACCTATTTTCTCATCAACTAGGATTGTCATGTGTTAGAAAACCCAGCTTTTCGTTTGTTCCTGGGAAAAGCCAGCTCCACGCAGAAGGAAGGGCCTCTGTGCCCTCTGCTGGTCAACAGAGACTCAGGAACAACTGCTGCCACTTGACTTGGTCTCTGCTTGGGCTGGGATCTCACCACCAGCAGCACCACCCTAGCTGAGCGGCATTCGCGGGGCAGTGGCCCAAATGCCACAGGTTGTCTGAGTGCCGTGTGAGCACCTCTGTCCCCATGAATCATGTGTTCAGTTCTCGGGGAAGCCCACTGGGCCTGGCCCACCTCCCGGGGTCTTCCTAGGACTCGCGGCAACTGGGAGGCTGGAGCGCTCCAGGACAAACTGCTAACACTCCTGCGCTCTCTTTAATTGCTTCTCCCTTCAGCTGACACTGTGTGGAACCAGGATAATCAATCTGCAGGTTAGAAGAACAACCACGTTCTCTCAGGAGATGTTACAGCTCATAAAAAATGTACGGGGGACGCTCTTGGCTGCGGGTTTTGATTTTTAACTCGTGCCCTGCTGAGCGGCAGTGGTGGTCAAGTCAGGGAGGATGAAGACGTGTGCAGGTCGTAGGACTTCCCTGCTGGTCAAGTGGCTGAGACTCTGCGCTTCCATGGCAGGGGGCGTGGGTTCGACCCCTGGCCCAGGAACTAAGATCCTGCATGAATTAAGATCCTGCATGCCTCTTGGCACAACCAAAAAAAAAAAAAAAAAAGACTTGTTGTGCAAGAGAAGGGGCAAAGGTGGCAAGGGGTAAGGGGTTTCTGTCTCTCTTCTAGGAAAGCACACAGAGAAAAGAGAGAGACCAAGCCAGACCACTCCCTGGGACCTTCTGCTTCAGAACCAGGAGGTCCCACATTGCATGCATTCTAGAGGCTCTGAGCAAATAGCTGTCTCCTGTAGGGGGTGCCCACCCTGTCCAAATGAAGCCCTGGGCCCAGCCTACAAACAGCCTGCAACCATGAGCCCTGCTGTCTGCCACAGATGCCCTGGCCACACGGCCTCCAGTGCTCAGAGGTGTTGCCCTCCCTCATCTCACAGGCTCACCCCCCAAAAAATGATGAGAGAAGATGTCAACTTGTATGATCATAGACCTCTTTCCTTCAAGGATCCAGGGTGACCTTTTGCTGTGGTGAGAGCAACACCTATGCCTCTTTGGGGCTCCTCTTCTCTGTATTCTGAAGCGCTGGCAGAGACTGAACCACTTGGCTGGTGAGCTGGCAAGATTTTTCTAGGTGTCATGCAAAAGCGTCATGCTCTAAGTACCCCTTTCACTGGAGAGATGCAAAGGAGCTCGGAGAGACAGACGTGGAGAAGCCTTTGCAGTGGATCCGGTTGAGTCCTGGTCAATCTCTTTCCCTCCCCTGCTCCAAGGCCAGCTGCCTGGGCTTGACCAGTCTGGGGAAGGAAGGACCATCCCGGCATGGCCAGCACCACAGATGGGCAGTGTCCTTGAGCTGTGCCGCATGGCATGGCCCTGGCGTTCACCCTTCACAGGGACCACAGGGGAGGGGCAGCCACAGGGCCCCCCGAGGATGCCCTGGGTGAGGGGTGAGACGCATTCAACTCTGCACCTTCAGGACCTGGGTCACAGCGGATGCCAGGCTGGTATCTGTGGCCACAGGAATGACTGCAAATGGATGGGGAGGAAAGGACCTGGTTCTAGGTGACCCAAGAGTCCTAAAGTTGTGTGATTTAAAACCAAAGCTTCCCCCATATATCCAATTATGCTAAATATCATACAAGTAGAATTTGGACTTGCAGAGAGGATTTTAGAAGCTCTTGGGCTATACTTTTTATCTCAGGCTGTTCTATTTCCTTTATCCGCTCTCCTGTCACGGATCAGAAGGGACCCTCTTTAAGTCTGGATTTATGCATTCACACTGGGGGAGGAGATTAGTTACTGCACACTCACACCCACTCACATGCACTCTCTCACCCAGGACTGACTGCAGCCCTCCTGGAGTGAGGTGCTGGCAGGGTACAGGCGGTAAGGCAGGAAGAGGTGCTGACACCTGCCAGGGACACCCTCCTCTGTGTGCTCCGGCCTGAAATGCATGCAGATTTCATGGCCCTGGCTACACCCAGACTGGGCAAGGCAGTGCTGAACCAGTCGATGGTCCCACCCTGGGGCCCCTCACAAGGACCAGGATGCTGTGGTCATCCTTCCAAATCTCCACAATGGTGCAGGTGACTGAGAAATAGCCAGGTTATGGGAGCCTCTATACAGCTCCATGGGCTTTTGGAGTAGCTCAGTTGGTAAAGAATCTGCCTGTAATACAGGAGACCCAGGTTCTATCCCTGGGTGGGGAAGATCCCCTGGAGAAGGAAATGGTAACAAACTCCACTATTCTTGCCTGGAAAATCCCACGGACAGATGAGCCTGGCTACAGTCCCTGGGGTTGCCCAGAGTCGGACATGACTTCATGACTAAACCACAAACCACACAGCACTCCATCTTGGGGTCCTTGTGGACAGGGATGAGCAGGGAACATGGGGAGAACCCCCAGGGCTAGCTCATGGGGACCAAGCTGAAGGTGGGATTTGAGGCTGAACTACTCATGCAGAGTCTGCCTGGGCGTAGCGTGCTGGCCACAGGGAGGGTGGTCTCCCACCCAGGACACTTGCAGGCACGGCCTAGGAGGCTGGCCTGAGCACCATCCTGATAAAGCGGTCTAGAGTCAAGCCGTCTATTACAAATACTCAATTAGAAATTGAAGCAAAGTGTAGAATAATGCCTCAGCACAAGGAAAGAGCTCTTCTGTGTCATAACCTGAAATCAGATATTCAACCTTATCTGGTTTACAATAGGTACACAGCTGCCTGGAACGGCCTCGCTATTCCAGTTAATCAGCATCTACCCGTCCTCCCAGGATTGCATGGTATGTGAGAGTCCCCCCACCGCAGCTCCGCTCTCAGGGTCTTCCAGCTGAGAGCAGCCCCCCTCCCTCTTTCTTGTCTACATCAGTATCTTGTACACTCTTCAAAGCCCAGCTTATGATGTGCCTACTCTGGTAGGGTCTTTTGAAAACATGGCCAAAATGGTTCTCAGAGTTTACACTCATTTTATTCATTTAATGATTTAAGGATTTCTTGTGTGTTTTTCTCAAGGACCAACAAGGTTGCTGCAGGCAAAGATCATGCATCTTGTCTTTCTTACATCCCCTCAGCAGATTCTTGGGGGCTGGAGACAGCATAGGTGTGTGATAAATATCATTGATTGATGTACGGGACTGATATGGTCTCCAACTCCAAATATATAATATGGATTTTGCACATTAACACTATAGCACACAGTCTTTTGTTCACAGAGTATGGTCTTTTTAAAGGAAAAAAAAATTAATAAAGTCACTCTTTGGAAAAATGCCATTGGAAGATGGGAATTAAATTTGTATGTAAAAGAGCGCCTCGTGCCAAGAAGACACTGAGATTTCCATCTTACCCGCTGAGAAGCCATCACTTGGCCAAGATGAAGCAGGGTCTTAGATAAGTCACATTTTCTGTATGTCTCTGTTTCTATATCTAATACAATGAAAGCCTGAATAAATCAATGAGCCAGGTTACTCAATTTTGCATGACCACCATCCCTATCCCTTTGTACAAGCTCCCTTTCTTTTCTCTTACAACGAACCTCATGTTTTAATAGTTTTTTTCCTGCTAAATAGTAACTATCAACACATTAGTACATTTTCCCCATCTTGATTACTCATAGACCGATAGAACAATCAATATTTTCACTGACGTTAAGGGACCAAAGTAACCACTACATGGAGTTGCTAGAATTCCCCCCCAAAAGGAAAAGTATATTTTAGTTAGCTTTCATAGTTATGTCTCCAGTTCTTGAACATTTTTACTGTGACTTCTTGAAATTCTGAAGTGAACCCACTGACTCTTCTTTTTTCTGGTTGGCCTGTCAAGTATTCAGGACCCCAGAGACTGGAAAGTTTTAAAGGGAAAGGTCTCTGAACTCCCTTTCTGCCATGGAGTTCCATGGTTTTAGTGTAAAGATGGTGTCATTAAATCCATTCAACCATTGACTTACTATTGAAGACATGTTTCCAATAGCTTGAACACATGTCATCTGGATTTAAGAACCAAAAATTGTGGTGTTGGTGGGTGTTCATCCAGTGATAATAAAGCTTGAACATAAAGGTTGTTCTCCAACCTTGGCCACATTTGAATTTGAGCCATAGCATTTGATTGAGAAAGGGAGGTGGCGAGAGAAACTGATGAGGCAATTTCTTCATATACTCCTGCACACAACTCAAACCTTGGAGAGATGTACCTGAGGTTTTCTGAACTGAATTCCGACTCCAGGAATCGTAGAAACTGGTCCCGCCCCACCTGGTCCTTCAAGATCTCATCGAAAGAGAAGCCCCATCTCTTCACTCGCTGCTGGCTGGGCTCTTTGCTTTGGGAGAGGGAACAAAGGTTTAAAAGATGATCAATATCAGGAAGAAATCTGTGGCACAGTTTCTTCAACAACTCAAATTTATTTAGCTGTCACAGGCCAAAGAGAAATGTCTCATTTAAGTGACAGATTCCATCAAACCTGCACAAATCCTGAATGCAGACTTTTTTACACCAACACTAGCCGAGGGTAAAAGTCTCTTTAAAGAAGGTGTTTGAAAGGGGCCGTGTCGAGGGAATGCTTGCCAAGTGCTGCTTATAGGACATACAACAACTCCACTGATTTGGCTTCTCTGGGCCACTCCTGTCAGTTGTAGGCCCAGCTCTTGACTCCATCATTTTATTTTTCTCACTTAAAAACTGAGGATGCTTTGTGAATCTGATCTTTCATCAAAGATGCTGCCTCCACTTCCTGCCCCTTCCTCAACTCCCAGGGGAAAAACAGAGTCCAGTTTAGAACCACGTGATGTTCAACTGATCAGAAATACATCAACTCATCCAGGATAAACCCCATACAGGTGCTCAGAAGCAGAATGTTGTATCCATTCATTGATTTAACTACCACCTGTACAGTGTCTACAATGGTCTAGGCATCGTTCCCAGCCTTCACACCTGTTAACTCACCGAGTCCTTGAAACTACTCTGAAAAATGTACTAACACCGTCCCCCATTTTGCAGATAGGGAAGCTGAGGCCTGGTGAAATTTACCCAAAGACACACTAGGAAGGGATGGAGTTGAGGCTCAAGTCCAGACAGCGTGGTTCCAGAACACAGCTCTCAGCTCTGCCGTGCTGCCTCACATCCATGGGACTCTCTCCAAACCAAAGTGTTGGAACGGGGGACAGAGAGTTGGTCTTATTCATTTGGTGTTGGAAGATGAAGATATTTCCTTCCGTTTCTGTCTTTCCATTTACAGTTCCTTTGCTGTATTTACTCCTCTGACTTCTTTAAGCAGCAATAGGTTTCTAGTTCATGAGCTATATACTGCTATCTCTCACTCAATTGGTAGTCTGTAGACCAGCAGTAGAATTTTAGGACCCATCTCAGACCCGTGGAATTGAAATCCACACTTAGCAAGATCCCTGGGTGATTTAGTGCATATTAAACTCTGAGACACATTGGTCTACCAATATTTATTCCCCCCACTTTTTTGATATCCATTGATTTATTAATGTTTAATTTAGGTCCAAAAAGAATCAGAGGTTTACAAGAACACACAATTACAAAACCAAAACAACAATAAAAATCCCCAAACCCTTAAACATAGGCAGGTATGATAATGAGAACAAGTGATGGTAAATCTTGGTTGTTGTTTAGTTGCTATGTCATGTCCAATTCTTTTGTGACCCCATGGACTGTACCTCACTAGGATCCCCTGTCCATGGGATTTCTCAGGCAAGGATACTGGAGTGGGTTGCCATTTCCTCCTTCAGGGGATCTTCCCAACCCAGAGATCAAACCCAAGTCTCCTGTATTGGCAGGTGGATTCTTTACCACTGAGCCACCAGGGAAACCCAAATATAGGAAAGAATAGTAATAAAAGTGATGATAAGTCTTAGTAGGGGATGGTTATATACCAGAAAACCTAGGCTAGGGGAACTACTGCCAGTGAACAAAAAAAAATTTTAGAGCTTCCTTGGAGCCAAGATAAAAAGAGATTGGAATGGATTGCACCACTTTCAACATTTGAAAGAGGTAATATATAAGTTTGTCAGTAAAGACACTTTTGCTCTAGTATTGAATTACAAGAGGAATTGTCTCACAAGTCTTTACATAAGGAGCATTGACACACAATGAATGATATTTCTGATACCTTTATTTAAAAAAAAAAAAAGTGCAGGAAACTTTTACATACAGCTATTGGATTGCCAAAAAGTTCATTTGAGTTTTTTCATAACATGCAAACTTCTCAGAGCTTAATGTGCACTTAAATCACTCAGGGATCTTGCTAAGCTGGGAATTCCAATTCTGTGTGTCTGAGGTGGGGCTAAGATTCCACTGCTGGTCCACCACTTGCGTGGGAGATAATAGCATGTGTCCATGAACTAAATACTTTCAACAAAAGTCAAAAGCATGATGTTAAATTCTAGGGTGGTGAAGGTATATCTCTGGAGAGCCAAATAATGAAGTATGTAGCTTCACTGTCATGGATGGCATGGCATCCCACTCCAGTATCCTTGCCTGGAGAATCCCCAAGGACAGAGGAACCCGGCGGGCTATAGTCCATGGGGTTGCAAAGAATCGGGCACAACTGAGTGACTAAGCACAGCACAGAACAGTTTCATTGTCATTTGGCTTGATACAAGAAAACTTCAAAAACTGGTGGAGAAAATATTCCATTCATTTTTAGGCTTTTTGCAGGAGCTCAACAGTAGCCGTCTCTTCACTCCCCAAGTCCAAACATATGCTCCCCATGCAGCTCTGTTGCCAAGGATGGAAGGTAGAAATGGAAAGTGTGTTGGTGTGGAATGAATGTTGCTGCTGCTGCTGCTTTTAAGTCGCTTCAGTTGTGTCCGACTCTGTGCGACCCCATAGACGGCAGCTAGCCACATTAAAAGGCTCTTGCCCACAGGGTTCAGAACCACTACACTGTAGCCTCAGCAAATGATGTAAAGAAGGTGCCTTTTATCTGCAAGCACTAAGCTGTGAGCCCTGCACTGTGGCACAGTGTACAGCGATCACATCCACATATTTCCCTTCTTTTTATAAATAGACACAAACTTTTTTAATGATGTCTTCCATGGAATTTCTCAGGCAAGAATATTGGAGTGGGTTGCCATGCCCTCCTCTAGGGGATCTTCCTAACCCAGGGATCAAGCCCAGGTCTCCCACATTGCAGGCAGATCTTTACCATTTGAGCCACCAACAGTGAGGAATTTCAAGAAAGATTTTTTCCCAAAGTTCCAGGCTGGGCTTTCTGTAATGAGCCAAGAAGACAGATCCTAGATTCTCTCAAACTCAAGCCATAGAATCAAACTCAACAGCTTTCCAGAGGACAAAAAGCGCTGCTACTATCCCCACTCTGGGGTTGAGGCGAGCAACAAATGGAAGCCCCGCCGAGCTGCAGGAACGCATCTGCTTTTGCCAGGGTCATGCTGTGACCTGGGATGGCCACCAAGGTTGCAGGGCTCTTTGGGGATGGCGTTGATGACAGCTGTACCCCAATCAGTGGCCGTGCCAGAGAGCCAGGTGTGGAAAGTTGCTCAGTCTTTGTCGTGACTGTGTTATGGACACACGTCTACCACCAGTGTCACTGCTTTCTGGTTTGCAAGCAGTGAGTCCGTAATCATTCCACCAGGTTCCTTGGTGGTGGCAGGGGGAAGGATGGTGGAGGGTAAGGGCCATTTTGGGGGTAAGCTAGAGAGCCAGGGGTATCTCTAGATGCAGAACCAGAGGCATAGGACAGATGTCTGGATATACAGAAAGCTGCAAGCTCAGCCTTCAGCAGAAATGAGGAGTTTTGGAGAGACAGGTTACCCTGGTATGGCGGTTTCCTAGTTGGCCAACATACCACCAAACTGGATGGCTTAAAACAGAAATGTATTCTCTCACAGTTCCAGAGGCTAAAAATCTGAAATCAAGGCGTCAACTGGGCCACACTCCCTCTGAAGGCTCTAGAGGAAAACCTGGTCCATGCCTTCTTCTTAGCTTCTGATGCTACCAGAAGTCCTTGGCATCCATGGCCTCCTCATGCCTTACTCCAGTCTCTGCCTCTCATCGCATGGTTTTCTGCCTCTGTATCTGGTTTTTCACACGGCCTTTACTCTGTATGTGCCAGTGTTTCTGTTTTCTCTTCTTATAAAGACATCGGTCATATTGGATTGGACTTCCCTGGTGGCTCAGTGGTAAAGAATCCGCCTGCCAAGGCAGTCAACACAGGTTCAATCCCTGGGTTGGGAAGATCCCCTATAGAAGAAAATGGCAACTCACTCCAATATTCTTGCCTGGGGAATTCCATGGACAGAGCCTGGCGATCCATGGGGTTGAAAAAGAGTTGGACACAACTCTTAGCAACTAAACAAGAGCAACATACTGGATTAAGAGCTTACTCTACCCCAGGGTAACTTCATCTTAACTAATTGCATCTTTAATGGTCCTGTTTTCAAATAAAGTCCCATTCTGAGATTCTGGGAAGGACTTGAATTTTTAGGTGACACTATTCAGCCTAGTACATCTGGGTTCCTTCAGTTACTCATTATTCACAATCCTATTTCTGTGTCTGGGCACCCGATATCTGCTCTTTTTCTTCTAATAATCTGGTCATTGGATCTATTCTCTTAAAAGCTTCTTGGATACAACTTTTCTATACATGTCTTTCTTGTACCTCTTGGTTATTTCCAAGCACCATCCCTTTGAAGGTTTAAGATCAGATGTGAACATGTTGCTACCATGGAATGGTCTCTGTGATTATAAAATAATTCTGAAAAGTTATCTCTGGATATCCATCCTCAGGTGACTAGTACAATAACTTTCCCTTGGTCTCACTCAGATAATCCATGGAACACACAGCCCCTCTATTTTCATCCACGGTATAGTAAGGCTTTCTCATGACATATCTCTAATTATGGTTTTGTACCATCACTTAACTTTTAAAGGGTTTATGTCACTGTCTTTGCAGCTATCTTGTGAGCCCTCTGAGGGCAGAAACCACATCTTTGTATTTATCATAGTGCTTTTCACACAGCAAGTGTTTAACACTAAAAGGAAATCAGTAAGAAAATGTGTACAGTAATGTGGGTGATGTGTCCTTATATTTCTAATTGCTAGCTGGATGCCTTTTTCCAACTCTAATTTCTCTTTCGTGCCCATTGCTTCTCACCAAATTCCTGCCTCCCACTGAGCAGCCCAAATTAACATAGCCAAGACAGATGGCTTTCCCAGGGAGTCTATCTTTCATTCCAGCTGTTCTCCCAAATCGAGAACAATAAAGCCAGATTCAGAATAAGCATCTATCTATAAGAACATCCAGCTATCTTCAAAAGGTTTCGAGTTACTGGAAAAATTATGAAACAAGGGATTGTTCCTTAAAGAGTGAATAACCAATGAGTCCATCTCAAGACAAAGGTTATTGAAGGAACAATCACAATATTACTTAATGCCCCCAAGAAAACCTGAGGGTCCTAATACTTCAACAAGGAGTGGTCCTGCTGTTTGTTACTGTGGAACAAACCATCTTCAAACTCAGTTCTTAAAGAGTGAATAACCAATGAGTCCATCTCAAGACAAAGGTTATTGAAGGAACAATCACAATATTACTTAATGCCCCCAAGAAAACCTGAGGGTCCTAATACTTCAACAAGGAGTGGTCCTGCTGTTTTTACTGTGGAACAAACCATCTTCAAACTCAGTGGCTTGAAACAACAATTTATTCTTCTCTCTCAACATCCCATGGGTTGACTGGGCTCAGCTGGGAGGTTCTCACTTTGGGTCTCTCAAGAGTTGCAGGTGGACAGTAGCTGGGGGTGGTGGCATCTGAAGGGGGGACTGGGTTGGACACCCAAGATGGCTCATCACACGGCAGATGATGCTGATTTTGTCCAGAAGCTCAGCCAATGCTCTCAACCTCCATGGTTTCCCGGATCGCTTGGGTTTCTCATAGCCAACAGGTTTTTAAGAAAGAATGTCTTAGGAGCAAATGTCTCAAATGACCAAGAGCTGTTTTATGATCTGTTCCCAGAATATTACTCCTGTCGTACTCTGTTGGTTAAATAAGACATCGAGGCCAGCCTGGATGAAAAGTGAGGGAGGTGTCCCCTTCCCATGGAAGAAGCAGTGCCTGCATACAAAGAGGAAAGCACTGATGGGGCCACATATGGTGACTGACTGCCATAGGGAGGGAGGTTGACTAATACCATGGACATACAGTTCTATCAGACTTGCTGAGCAGCTCAGTGATGGTCTCTGCCCCTCAGCACACTGGGCTAGTTGGGAGTGGATGCCTTTGACCAAGTAGGATGGGCTGGGTTCCTTGCAGCTCTTTGCTCATGTGCCTGCTGCCCAGCAGAGAGAGAAAGTCAAACCAATACCACGTGGTGAGGGCTAACCATGAACCCCGATCCTGCAGGCAACGCCAGGTTCTTGTTAGAGCTACTATCTGGCTGATGGCATCTGGCTGATGGCATCTTCCCGGGGACACTTTCCTGGTGGTATTCAGATGACAGTGGTGTGGAGTGAAGTGAAGTGAAAGTCACTCAGTCATGTGAGTGCGACCTCAGTCTTTGGGACTCCATGGACTATACAGCCCATGGAATTCTCCAGGCTAGAATACTGGAGTGGGTAGCCTTTCCCTTCTCCAGGGGATCTTCCCAACACAGGGATCAAACCCAGGTCTCCCACACTCAGGCGGATTCTTTACCAGCTGAGCTACAAGGAAAGCCCAAGAATACTGGAGTGGGTAGCCTATCTCTTCTCCAGCAGATCTTCCTGACCCAGGAATTGAACTGGGGTCTCCTGCATTGCAGGCAGGTTCTTTACCAACTAAGCTATCAGGGAAGCCCTCAGAGCTTTCTCCAACTGAGATCTGGCAATTTGGGGCTGATTCTTTCTAAGTGATGAGCCCTGGCAATCACTATCTTCTTTATCTAAATTTGACTTCTCAGAATTTTCACTGAATAGACTTCAGGTGTATCCTTTAAAGAGGCAGTCTTGTATTGTCCTCTGAACATTCCTTTTCTCATTCTTGGATTTCTAGATCTAATAGTTTGTCTGAGAAGGAGAGAGGATTAAAGCACAATTTCTTACTGTCTATGCTACATCCTGCTTCATCCTGCCAATTATTCTATTAATCCCTGTTGTTGTCTTTGACTGGTTTGTCTATAAACCCTACATGGCTGAGACAGTATGTTCACCTCTGTAGAATCCAGATGTTATCTGTGATGACCTCTGCCCTGGGCATTGGAAAGAGTCTGTATCCATTTACTCACGCCCAGGAGAAATCACAGCCCACCTCAGATGAACATGAAGTCCCAAGCAACCCCTATGGTCTCCCATGCTGCCTCGACTCTTCCATACAATTTCACCCATCTTCACCAAAAATCAACTTCATATAAAGTGTTTGAGAGGGTAGAAGGCTCTACTGAAATTGGAAGGTCTTGATAAGGGGGTACACATTGCACCATCCAGCAGCAGGCAATTCAGAAATCACATATTCAGTATTCTCACTTTGAAAAGTCCTCGGACACCTCAGCACTAGGGGTTTTCATGGCTCTGAATGGAGGCTTGCTCTCTCTTGTCTCTCTGCTCCTCTCTCCACCCTCACTTTTCACGGCCCTGAGGTCTCCACTCTTGGGGACAAAAAGTACATTCATCTCATTTTCTTATGGGGCACAACTTCTCCACTTGTTGTGGAGTCTCTGCCAACATCCTGCTCTTAGGGCCTGACTCTGTGCCACAAGTGACATTAATGTCTTTTGCCAAAAAGGAGGAATCCTAGAGCCGGGAGGTAAGACAGCATGTTATTCACCTTGCTACGTGGGTATCTTGAGAGACTTTCTTACTTAGAAGATAGCACATAGTAGGTCTCAATGCTCTTTATTGTTTAAACTAAATTAAACTGAAACTGAGAAAAAGATGACCTTTGATTATTTTGCCGGTCACATTCAGCCCTTGTTTCACCCACAAAGGCTGTTTGATCTCCAGACAGAACAAGCATGTTGGCGCTGATCCCTGACTCTGTAGCACCAGAGGCAGGTTCTCAGTCATGCCAGCGTCTGACTGGGTGGGATTATCCTGCTGGGAGAAGAAAGAGGGCCCCATAGCTTCTCTTCGTTCTCCCTTGTATCTGCGTAACTAGCTTGAAGATGAACAGAACACTATAGGTGTTAGGTCAAATGTTATGATTACAGCAGAAGCTTGAGCTGAAAAAACAGACCCAGAACCTAGCTTTGGGGACAGTGAGTCCCTTGAGGACAAAGTACTGATACATTTGAATAAACCAACAGGCCAGGTGGCTACCATCTTCCCAAGCTATCATGCTTTTTGCCCTTTTTTTTTTTTTTTCTGAATTTCAAGAAAGAAGGAGGAAATCCCAATGTCATCAAGGTGAATTAAATTCACGCACTTAACAGCCCTTCCTTTCCCAAATGCCAACAGCATGGCCTATAAAATGGTCACTTCTTCATTCACCCTCCATCCAACCTATACTTTCTGAGTACCTACGACATGCCAGACATAGGCCTAGGTGCTAAAATAACTGTAAGTCTTATTTAGAAAGAGATCCAGGGGGAGGATGTGACCTAGAAAGACTGCATGGATGTGAGGTGGCCACTACAGAGTGAGTGGTCACTAAGACCTTTCTGAGAAAAAGACACCAATGCTGAGTGAGGCTTGAATGAAAAGGGAAGCCAGCTATGTGAGGGTCCAGGAGGAGGAAACAGATAAGAATTGGAGTTCAGTGAAACATCAAAAACAAAGTAAAACAAAGAATGTAAGAGGCAAATAAATTTCCTAAAGAATGCTCAAACTACCACAAAATTGCACTCATCTCACATGCTAGTAAAGTAATGCTCAAAATTCTCCAAGCCAGGCTTCAGCAATACGTGAACCGCGAACTTCCTGATGTTCAAGTTGGTTTTAGAAAAGGCAGAGGAACCAGAGATCAAATTGCCAACATCCGCTGGATCATCGAAAAAGCAAGAGAGTTCCAGAAAAACATCTATTTCTGCTTTATTGACTATGCCAAAGCCTTTGACTGTGTGGATCACAAGAAACTGTGGAAAATTCTGAAAGAGATGGGAATACCAGACCACCTGACCTGCCTCTTGAGAAATCTGTACGCAGGTCTTCGAACTGGACATGGAACAACAGACTGGTTCCAAATAGGAAAAGGGGTACCTCAAGGCTGTATATTGTCACCTTGCTTATTTAAGTTCTATGCAGAGTATATCATGAGAAACGCTGGACTGGAGGAAACACAAGCTGGAATCAAGATTGCTGGGAGAAATATCAATAACTTCAGATATGCAGATGACACCACCCTTATGGCAGAAAGTGAAGAGGAGCTCAAAAGCCTCTAGACGAAAGTGAAAGAGGAGAGTGAAAAAGTTGGCTTAAAGCTCAACATTCAGAAAACGAAGATCATGACATCCGTTCCCATCACTTCACGGGAAATAGATGGGGAAACAGTGGAAACAGCGTCAGACTTTATTTTTGGGGGCTCCAAAATCACTGAAGATGGTGATTGCAGCCATGAAATTAAAAGACACTTACTCCTTGGAAGAAAAGTTATGACCAACCTAGATAGCATATTGAAAAGCAAAGACATTACTTTGCCGACTAAGGTCCGTCTAGTCAAGGCTATGGTTTTTCCTGTGGTCATGTATGGATGTGAGAGTTGGACTGTGAAGAAGGCTGAGCACTGAAGAATTGATGCTTTTGAACTGTGGTGTTGGAGAAGACTCTTGAGAGTCCCTTGGACTGCAAGGAGATCCAACCAGTCCATTCTGAAGGAGACCAGCCCTGGGATTTCTTTGGAAGGAATGATGCTAAAGCTGAAACTCCAGTACTTTGGCCACTTCATGTGAAGAGTTGAATCATTGGAAAAGACTGTGATGCTGGGAGGGATTGGGGGCAGGAGGAGAAGGGGACAAAAGAGGATGAGATGGCTGGATGGCATCACTGACTTGATGGACGTGAGNCAACCAGTCCATTCTGAAGGAGACCAGCCCTGGGATTTCTTTGGAAGGAATGATGCTAAAGCTGAAACTCCAGTACTTTGGCCACTTCATGTGAAGAGTTGAATCATTGGAAAAGACTGTGATGCTGGGAGGGATTGGGGGCAGGAGGAGAAGGGGACAAAAGAGGATGAGATGGCTGGATGGCATCACTGACTCGATGGACGTGAGTCTGAGTGAACTCCGGGAGTTGGTGATGGACAGGGAGGCCTGGCATGCTGCGATTCATGGGGTCGCAGAGTCAGACATGACTGAGCAACTGAACTGAACTGAACTGAGAGGATAAATGTTGAGGAACTTTGGGAACTTGTGAAGCAGGTGAGCTGGTGGCGAAGCTGATCGGGGGCCACCTAGGCTTCCAGTGGGGCCACCCGGGAATAAGATAACTGGACGTTGCCAGCAGAAGCCTGGGAAAATCCTGAGCCCTGAGCAGCAAGACTGGAAGTAGAGGCAGTTGCTCGGTACTGAATGGGGAGGGGCATAGGGGAGGAGCTCAGAATTATGAGACACAGGTTCCCCAGGCTGAGAGGGTCTCTAAATAAAAGGGGGACATTTTCTGGCCAGTTTCTCACATGGAAAGTAAAGCCAGAGGGTGGTGCTTGTGTAACCCAGGGCTGGTAGAGCTAATATGGATGAGAAAACATCTCAGCCAGGCAGGGAGACTTCCAAAGATGCTGAGGTTTCCTCCTACTGCTCACTGGTTTCTGCAGATCTCTCTGCGTCCCCCTAAGATCCCTCAGCAGATGGGAGAAGAGTGTCCTTCTTGGGGTGCACCATGGAGAGGAAACTGAATGACTTAAACCCATCAGGCCTGAAACGGAGTGGCACGCCTGGCTGTGGGAACGTTAGGCTAAGGAAAGGCTGGGCTTCCAGATCACACCTGTAATTAGCATAAGATTAAACAAACAGTGCGCCACTGCCAGAAATGATTACTTAACTGACCTGGAGAGGGGACTAGGCACTGGTATTTTTAAAAATAAGCTCTCCAGGTGGTTCTAATATATAGGGAAAGTTGAAAGCCAAGACCTTCACTTATGAAAACCAGCAGTACCCCAAATTGTCTGAAAGGACTCATCTGCTCTGAACAGTGATTGGGGTAATGACACAATGAACAGAAACAATGATTCTCTGATCAATGATGCCCTGTGAAATAAACTAAGTGGCAGAAATAGAGGGGAGATATGAAAAAAATCTGAATTCCATCCTCAGGGCAATTCAAGAGGATAAACATCACTAGAACAGAGCCAGGCTGTGAAGAAAAAGCAGTCCAAGAATATTATAAATTCTTGGAAATTAAAAGCACAAGTGTCAACTACCCCTCCCACCATCAGTAGGAAAAGAAAAACTCGTTAAAGTATAGAATCACAGAATGGATACCATTGAGATTGGTGACTCTGAAGAGTAACTCAAGAGATTCTATTCTTGAATATAGAATAAAAAGACTAAGAGATGGCATTTTTAATAGAGAAAAGATAAGATATAGTGCTACTATACCCCAGATGACCAGAGTTCCTACAAAAGGATTTCCTGAAAAGAGAGGGTAGAATGGAGAAAAGAGTAGCAATAAAGGAGAGGAAGAGAGAGAGAAGAGAAGCAAGTTAAAGAAAGATTTAAGTTCTTGGATCAGATCAAAGGGACTACCAAGGGCAGGTCAGAAATAATTAAAAAGAAGTTGCCTTTCTTACATGGGGATTCCCAGGAGGCACTAGCGGTAAAGAACCTGGCTGACTAATGCAGGAGACATAAGAGACGCGGGTTCAGTCCCTGGGTCAGGAAGATCCACTGGAGGAGGAAATGGCAACCCACTCCAGTATCCTTGCCTGGGAAATTCCACGGACAGAGGAGCCTGGCAGACTACAGTTCATAGGGTTACAAAGAGTCGGACGCAACTGATGTGACTTAACATATACACACATGACTAGACCAGAACTAGGGTAAGAAAGCTAACACAAAACTTGACTAATAATGTAAAACTCAAGGAAGAGAAAAAGAAACAGGGAGAAAAATTAGATTCAGAAAACAAACAGCTGGGAAAAATGTTAACTATGTGATCTGAGTAAATGTGACTGCTTTCTATCCCCACGTCCAAGACAAAACACATCGCTAGGAAAATGGCAAAGAGCACAAAAAAACAGGCAAGCCACCAAAGAAAAATGAGTATCTAATAATCGTAAGAATAGATTCCCAAGTATTTTAACAAAAAATATGAGCAAAATGAGATGTTTATTTTAATCTGTCAGATTTGCAAAGATGAAAAAGATTCATAATGCATGGGTTGTTTTTAAGTTGTTTCAAAGTTATTTGAAATATATATAAATTGGAAGAAAATATAGTATGTTTACTTTATCCCTAAATGAGCACACACGTGCTGTGGAGTGCTGTACATCTTCTCAACCCTGCCACCTTCATTTCCTATTCCGTGTTGATTTTTGCCCAGTAATTGCCTTTTATCACAGCAACTGCCCCGAACACCCGAATTTGCAAAGATATGGCATCACTGAAAGGAATATAATGTGATCTAATGTTGAAAACAGGGAACTACCTTAGCTAGTCATTTATACAGTATCTGACATAGGTCGAACATCAGTGCTTTCCTAAATGCTTTAGAATGTCTCCGGGAATCCTGTGAGTTCCCTGCAGCAGCCCAGAGTGCTTGGGTGCAGTTTGGGAACCACGGAATTAAACTGTCAACAAAGGCTATTTCTGGAAAGTGAGATTGGGGTGGAGCAAAAGAAAGTTTTCTTTCTTATATGCGTTTAAACAGTTTGAAGGGCTTCCCAGGTGGTGCTTAGTGGTAAAGAACCCACCTGCTAATGCAGGAGACATGAGATGCAGGTTCAATCCCTGGGTTGGGAAGTTCCCCTGGAGGAGGGCATGGCAACCCACTCCAGCATTTTTGCCTGGGAGAATCCCATGGACAGAGGAGCCTGGTGGGCTACACTCCACAGGGCTGCAAAGAGTCAGACACGACTGAAGCAACTGAGCATGCACACACACAAAGACAGTTTGAACCTTTTATGATGAGCTTCTGTGACTTCTCTTCCTTCTAACAAGGCTTCCATCTTATGAAAAGAAGTCAGAAAAAAAGACAAGGGTGAAAGTGAATGAGAGAGATACAAAGAAATGAAGAACAAAATAAAGAATTGTCTAGCCAAGGGGCAGAGGATGCATCCGCTGTAATCTCCAATGTGGTCCAAGACCCCCTGGGCTTTAGTTGCTTCGTTCAGTTCAGTTCAGTCGCTCAGTCGTGTCCGACTCTTTGCGACCCCATGAATCGCAGCACGCCAGGCCTCCCTGTCCATCACCAACTCCTGGAGTTCACTCAGACTCACGTCCATTGAGTCCGTGATGCCATCCAGCCATCTCATCCTCTTTTGTCCCCTTCTCCTCCTGCCCCCAATCCCTCCTAGCATCAGAGTCTTTTCCAGTGAGTCAACTCTTCACATGAGGTGGCCAAAGTACTGGAGTTTCAGCTTTAGCATCATTCCTTCCAAAGAAATCCCAGGGCTGATCTCCTTTAGAACGGACTGGTTGGATCTCCTTGCAGTCCAAGGGACTCTCGAGAATCTTCTCCAACACCACAGTTCAAAAGCATCAATTCTTCGGCGCTCAGCTTTCTTCACAGTCCAACTCTCACATCCATACATACTATTGGAAAAACCATAGCCTTCACTAGACGGACCTTAGTCGGCAAAGTAATGTCTCTGCTTTTGAATATGCTATCTAGGTTGCTCATAACTTTTCTTCCAGGGAGTAAGCGTCTTTTAATTTCATGGCTGCAGTCACCATCTTCAGTGATTTTGGAGCCCCCAAAAATAAAGTCTGACACTGTTTCCACTGTTTCCCCATCTATTTCCAATGAAGTGCTTAGCTATTAAGTAAACATACTAGCTTCTCTCATCTGTATGGGGTTCCCTGGTGGCTCAGACAGTAAGAATCCTCCTGCTTCAGTGATTTTGGAGCCCCCAAAAATAAAGTCTGACGCTGTTTCCACTGTTTCCCCATCTATTTCCAATGAAGTGCTTAGCTATTAAGTAAACATACTAGCTTCTCTCATCTGTATGGGGTTCCCTGGTGGCTCAGACAGTAAGAATCCTCCTGCAATGCAGGAACCTAGGGTCGATCCCTGCAGTCGGGAATACCCCCTGGAGAAGGAAACGGCAACTCACTCCAGTATTCTTGCCTGGAGAATTCCTTGGACAGAGGAGCCTGGAGGGCTATAGTCCATGGGGTCAGAAAGAGTCAGACTGAGAAACTAACACTTTCACTTTTCTCTCATCCACAAGGAACTTCTGAATGGAACCATTGTGCCTGCTACTCCAGAAGAGCAGAGAGAAGACCACAGCTCTGGGGCCCTCTGCCCAGGGATGGGGAGCCTGGTGAGCTGCCGTCTGTGGGGTCACACAGGGTTGGACATGACTGAAGCAGTTTAGCAGCAGCAGCAGCAGCCTGGGTTCTAATCCTAATTCTACCACCTCTTGCTGTGTGACCTCGAGCAAGTCCATTAACTCCCATTTTCCATCTGTTCAATTCTGAGAATAATGTCTACCTGTTGTGGTGACTCATTGGAAGATACTCAGTAGAGGCCAAGTACAGAGTAAATGCTAGCTATTATTGTTGCTGTTGCCAATGTATGAAAAGCAAATGACCCACAGATTCTTGCCCTCCAGCGGTCAGGACTAGCAACTGTGACAGACTGTCCCAGTTATCGAAACTTCCATAGGATCAGTGAGAGGTCAGAGGGAAGCCAGAACGGATCCCCATACAATGCTATAAAGAGGTAGAAACCACGGGCAAGGAAATCATTTGGGTGGTTACAGGAGGAGTTTCTGTTCTATTGATAAAGAGTCAAATTAAGATCGGGTATAATAATAATCTCATGATCTCATGCATTGTGCTCCTCCCCCCACTTCCAAACATTAAAACATTTTTGTATTTTTTTTTTTTTACCTCATCTCTATGTCCCATAAGCGATATCATCACTGATCCAGGGATTGGACGGCTCAGCTGGTGTGATCAAAGGGTCATACTCCATGTACTGTTCCGTGTAAGCAATTAAGCTGCAGGAGGAAAGCAGAGCAAAGAATACCACTGATTTCCTATAACAACAGGTATTCTGTTTAACACAAACATCATATCAGTCTTCATATAATTCCAAGTTAAAGGGAAAAAAAATTACCTCCATTCCCACTTCTGACAACGCAAACTGTTTTCATTTGTCCTTGTTCTCTCCCCATGATGGACACATTGTTTCTGCATTATTGCAGTCATAGTATACACATACATTTTATATCTTTTCCCACCTAACTCTTTCCCTGAATCTTGGTGAATCCCTTCCTGGTTATGCTAGCTTTACTTTCCAAACCCGCCTGTGTATCACCCTCCCACGGGGACGGCAGATCTCAGGGCATCTGGGGCACACAGCGGCTGCTACAGTTTTTCAAGGCTGCCAGCCCAGTATTCCTTCCCAGCTGGAGGATTTCTTTACTATAAAGCCTTTAAAGTCCTGGCAGACCAAAAGGAGTTAACCTATTTAAAGGATTTCCCCAAAAAGTAACTCAGTTTTTACAGTTATAATTTAAAAAGTCATAATCTTTTAAAATAGAATTTCATTTTTTTAGAGTTCATGTAGTTAAAATGGTAAAATAGTGCCAAACACTTTCCTGTACAAAAAGCAATAGCAATGTTTTTTCTCCTATCCCTTCTCACAGAGGCACTTACTTTCTGTCTTTATTTATTTATTTATTTTTAGCATTTACCTGGATATTCCTAGATTATATGTTTTCATACCTGCTTTTGATTATAATTTAAAACAAAGATTAACTTTCTACTTACCAATTCCCAACTCCCTCCACCATTTCCTCCCATGATCCTCCAAATATAACACTTTTGTTATATCAGTAGTCAGTGTTCATGTTATTAAACTATATAGTAATTGTTTGCTGCTGGGCTCAGTAGTATATTACATTTTTAAAGTGTTCTAACAAATCTTAAAAACGCCTAGTAATACTTTCCCACAGCACATCAGATAATCAATCAGTTCTATCTCTCTGGGCCTCCTGGAGGCCCTCTCCCCAAAGTCTTGAGTCCTCTTGCTCTATTCTGAACCATTTGTTCTATAGGCTTGTTGCAAAACCATCATCTCGGGCCTTCCTTCACTTCTGTTGGAGCCCTGGTTTCCTGGATTCCATGCCTGCCTATTGATTTTACTCCCTGGTTGTGCTGAAGCATATCCTTTAGCAGTTTCCTAAGAAAAGATACACAAGAGCTAAATATCTTGAGTCTTTGCAGGCCTAAAAATGCTTTTACTTCATACTTCACTCACAGTGCTGGATATAGAACCCTGAGTTAAAAATCATTTTTCTTTCAGAATTTTGAAGGCATTGCTCCATTTCTTTTGATATCCAGTTTGTTACGGTACTATTGAGAAATCTGAATCCATTTTAATTTTCGTTCTTTTGTTTGGTTTCTTTTCTCTCTGGAAGCTTAGAGTCGTCTCTTTATTGCTATGCTGCTGCTGCTGCTAAGTCACTTCAGTCGTGTCAGACTCCGTGCAACCCCACAGACGGCAGCCCACCAGGATCCTCTGTCCCTGGGATTCTCCAGGCAAGAACACTGGAGTGGGTTGCCATTGCCTTCTCCCTCTTTGCTATAGTGCTTTCAAATTTCCCCATGACCCTTGCTGGTAGTTTTTATTCACTGTGCACAGTGGGCAATTTTATATATATATAAAATTTCCCAGAAATCTCATGGTATTTCTTTGGTAATTTCATAACCTTCATCTCCTTGGTTTTCTCTTTTTATAATTCTTTTAAATTAAATGTTGGAATTGATAATCCAACATTTCTAAATGTTCTCTATTTTTTTCTTCTCCTGTCTTCTTGTCTATTGGTTCTTCTGAAGTTTTCTTTATTGTTTCCACTGTGGACTGTTACTTTCTTACATTTCCAGAGTTCACTCTTGTTTATCGTGGTATCTAGTTCTTATTTTATGAATGAAATATCTTCTTAGGTTCTGGGGATATTGTGTGCTCAGTGGTTCAGTCGTGTCCGACTCTTTGCAGCCCCCTAGACTGTAGCCCACTAGGCTCCTCTGTCCATGGAATTTTCCAGGCAAGAGTATTGGAGCAGGTTGCCATTTCCTATTCCAAGGCATCTTCACAACCCAGGGATCAAACTTGAGTCTCTTACACTGGCAGGTAGATTCTTTACCTCTGAGCCACCAGAGAAACCCAAGGTAGTGGTAGACAAACTTGTTCTGCAAGACCGAAATAGTTAATATTTTAGGCTTGGCAGATGGCGTCTGTTGCAACTACTTGGCCCCTTCTATTATGGCACAAAAGCAGCCACAGATAATTAATGAATAAATATGTGTGACTGTGTTCCAATAAAACTTTATTTGCAAACACAGGGAGTGGAGTGGAATGGATTTGGCCTGCGTGTTACCGTTAGCGGTCTCTTGCCTATGGGCGTCTACATCTGGCTCCTGAGAGCAAGGCATGGGAGGAGTCGGGGTCCCATAGCTTGTATGCAACTCACTCACTAATTCTCTTGCTTTCAGCTTGCCCTTTGTGATGTGATGTGTCTGAGTTCTGAGCTAATGGGATTCAATTTCTCCAGAGAATAAAGTGCCCACCTCCTGTGTTTGTCATTAGTGGGGAGAGAGGGTCTCTTTGTGGGCTTGGAATCACGGATGCAGAAGCTCCAGAGACTGACTACCTATTCCTCTGGGGTTACCCCCATGCCTCCTTCTTGCTTCCCATGGTCCTGGGTGCCTTCAAGAACCAAAGCCAGATTTTGCTGGGCAAACTGGTTTTGTTATAATTCTCCCACCCCTAACAAGGAGGTCATAATGTTCTTCATTCTGTCCCCATTCAATTTCATTTTTATTTTGAAACATTTCTGGCATAAAAATTATAAGAGCATCACCCTTGAACTCACCACCCAATAAAAAGAAGCACAACATTACAAACAGAGACAGAAGCCTGCGGTCGTGCTCCTTCTTTCCATACACTTGTGCTCTTGGGGAAGATGTGGGAGATCATTCATTCATTCATTTGTTGAGCTTGTGAGTTTATACTATTTTTATTCCTTTACTGACATGTTACTTTTGGGGAGAGAGAGAAGACAAATATTTGTCCACAATATTATTAGTATCTTAAATGAATTTATTATAATTTATGTACTCATTTCCTTTACATTAGACATAGACTTTTCCTTTCTTTTAGTATACATAGCTCTGGCTACAGTAAAACACCATTGTTCACCTAAGTTTTTCTGTCTTTTAGGTTATTTATTTAGAATTAATATCCAGAAGTGGAATTACTGGACCAGCAAGTATAAATCTTTTTACGGTTATTGATCCACAATAAAACTTTCCTGTAAGCATTGCCATCTTGAGTGTCACCAGCTTCCTCTGTAATGGCAGACTCAGAGTCACAATTCCTGCTACTGAACTGCAAAGAGCAGGCGTGGCCAAGTAGCTTACTTCTGAGAATGTGAAGAAATTCGTTGGCAGCTCCATCTCATTGCTATTCAAAAACGTGGTCCATGAAGCGCAGGACAGGTATCACTGGGAGCTTGTAAGAAATGCAGAAGCTCAGGTCCCACCCAGACCTACTGAGTCAGGATCTGCACTGGTAATAAGATCACCAGGTGAACGACATGCAAGTTTGAAAAGCACCACATCCCGTTCCTCAGTTTTCTGGGAGGCTCATGATGTTTTATTCATCAAATGAAGATGAAGGAGCCTGTGATACTTTTAGTTTTAAACACATTGTCTCATGTACAGACTGTAACCCCACGGGGGTGGGAGGAGCAATGGACCAAACTGAAAAGCTTTGCTTTCTGGTTCTTCCATGAGCCATTGAGCTGATCTTTGTCCTGGTAGCACAGAAGGTAAAGACTCTGTCTGTGATGAGGGAGACCCAGGTTTGATCCCTGGGTCAGGAAGATCCCCTGGAGAAGGGAATGGTAACCCACTCCAGTATTCTCGCCTGGCAAATTCCGTGGAGAGAGGAGCCTGACGTGCTCTAAGGCAAGTTCGCCATATATTACCAATGGCCTTGATGAGCCTTCAGGACCTTTTGATAAGAAAATAGGAAAGCATTTCAAGAGTCCTCCAGTTACCCCACAACTATAAGAGAGATGCTTGCAACCACCACGGGCCGTGCACGCCCACCATCCTGTAAATCTCTTGCTGGTGGTACATTTGGTGTGGGCAAGGCTTCATCCATACAAGCTGTCCAGCATCTCAGGTGAGAATGGACAGGGATGGGAGCTCTAAGTAAGCACTGTGACTGCAGCATCAAGAGATAAGCTGGTGCGGTGATAGCTCCCAAGGCAGGCATCCCTCTGCCACATGGGCCAATTTCATGCTTCCTGAGGTGAACACATCCAGACAGACAGGGTGACACACTCCAACCCCACAGGGACAGGAGCTCCTGGGCTCGGGACCCTTCCTGACCTGGCCCTACGTACCTCTTTGTCCGGCTGTTCATCTGTATCCTTTAAAAATCTGGTAAGTAAAAGTGTTTCCCAGAGTTCTGCGAGACACTGCACAAATTGACCAAACCCAAGGAAGGGGTCATGGGAGCTTCTGTTTATAGCAAAGTCAGACAGAGGTTGTGGGGAACCTAAGGACCTGTATGACTGGCATCTGAAGTGGGGTGCGTGAAAGGCGCTCAGTTGTGTCTGACTCTTTGTGACCCCTTGGACTCTACAGTCCATGGAATTCTCCAGGCCAGAATACTGGAGTGGGTATCCTTTCCCTTCTCCAGGGGCTCTTCCCAAACCAGGAATTGAACCGGGTTCTCTTGCATCACAGTCGGATTCTTTACCAACTGAACTCTGGCA
Source organism: Aepyceros melampus (assembly GCA_006408695.1). NCBI lineage: Eukaryota > Metazoa > Chordata > Mammalia > Artiodactyla > Bovidae > Aepyceros > Aepyceros melampus. Next base: position 265,774 of record SJXQ01012279.1, read on the forward strand.
CTATCTCCGGGTAGAGTGTCAGACTAAGTTAAATTGAGGACACCTAGCTGGTGTCAGAGAATCATCTGGTGTGGGGGAAATATCCTCTTGTATCTAGTGTCAACAGAGCCGTGAGTATGGTGGCGTGAGAAAGTGAAAGTGTTAGTCACTCAGTCATGTCCGAATCTTTACGACCCCATGGACTGTAGCCCGCCAGGCTCCTCCGTCCCTGGAATTCTCCAGGCAGAATACTGGAGCGGATTGCCATTCCCTTCTGCAGGGGATCTTCCCGACCCAGGGAATGAACTCAGGTCTCTTGCACTGCAGGCGGACTCTTTAATGTCTGAGCCACCAGGGAAGCCCATGGTGGCGTGAGAGTAAAGGAAAAACACAGGGAAAGGAAGACTCTATTTTTTCCCTACACAGCATCCCAAGAATGAAGTATATACATGGCATTAGCACATAGTATATGAGGGGAAGAAGGAGAGATGCTGTCAGGCTCCAAGGAAAATGGGCAGTGAGGGCTGGCTTGCAGCTGTGGGAAGTGATTACTCAAGGGGAGCACGGGCATGGGATACAAAGCATTCTGGGAGAGCGACCATCATTCTGACTTTAGAAATACAACACCAACATGCTGCTGCATTCCCTAGGAGATCAGGGCCTCTCGTGGGAAGGGAACCCAGGGACAGAATGTGAGAAGGGTGAACAGGAGAGTGAGTTTGCCTCCTCTTTGGTATGTGTACTTTCTAAATGATGATGTACAAAGGGGGACCGGGCAGGAAGAGGCTCTGAAGGGGAAGGGAATGAAAAGCAGAGCAGCACAGCAGACACAGAAGAAAAAAAGGTTGCTTCTTATTAATCCACTCATCTCTCCTTCTTCACGTTGGAGAAAATGGGGAGGAAAGACATTATAAAGAAAGAATTCCTTCATTATGGGCCACCCAGAGAAAAGATATGCAATCGAGAAACTCAGGTTGAGGGAAGGGCTATGGAGGCGAATGTGGCCCCTTAGACAGCAGAGGATACGGCAGGCCAGCTATCACGGCCTTTCGAGGTCTTGGTCTGGATACAGTGTTACCTCTGGTGTTTTCTTTTCTATCACCTAACATGAGCTGGGAAAGAGAAGCAAAGACTCTGCGGTATCTGGAACCATATAAAAGCACTGTTGTAATGACCTCTTCGGTCCCCTGATTTTCCTCCCTGAAACTATCATTAGACATTAAGTTCACAGACTTCTATCACCCTAGTTCAGTTCAGTTCAGTCGCGCGTCGTGTCCGACTCTTTGTGACCCCATGAATCGCAGCACGCCAGGCCTCCCTGTCCATCACGAACTCCCGGAGTTCTCTCATCCTCTGTCATCCCCTTCTCCTCCTGCCCCCAATCCCTCCCAGCATCAGAGTCTTTTCCCTAGCAGATTTTTAATAGACCCTTAGGGTCTGCACTCCCTTGCTCATTATCTCATTTCATGAATTACATTTCATGATCACAGAGGGGTCAGGAAGCAGAGGAGGAGCCCGCTATAATTTCAGGGGGCAGCAGTGATCTCGGACATGGGCAGGCAAGGTGAAGGTAAAAAGTCAATTCAGCAGTTGGCTATGATCCACACATGGCCCCCAAGGATCAGGTAAGGATAAGCTAAGTGCAGGAGCAGATACAAAATCACACACCACTATTTCTCCGTGTGGGTCAGCTTTGCATGATCCGGGCAGTGACTGGCCATAGCTCAGTGCCACTAAAGGTGGAGAAACATAGCAAAATATAGAGACTTTTCCACAATTTGTAACTAAAATGTAGATTTTTGCATTCTCAATGTTGGTTTGCCTAGTGCTATAAAGCTGGGCTGAATAAAAAGTGGCTCCCTTTGAGTACTCTTGCAAAGAAGAGCAAGACCTCATCTATTTGGCAATTTCACCTATTGAAGAAACATAGATAAATAGGCTCAATGCCAAGGCTCAATGTCTCTTATTAAGAAGAGCATACCTCATGAAGATTCTTTTCCTCTTGCTTTTGGATGGAGACTAAAGAACTTGATTATTTGATTTTCTGGTGTGGTTGATCTGTTTTAAAAATGGAGTCTATTTCCCCAGTCCTTGAATCTGATCTGGGCCTGTGACTTGCTTTTGTTAATAAAATGCAGCAGAAGTGTCAGAATGCTAGTTTCACACCTCAGGGAGCTCTGCATGTTTCTGCACTCTTGCTTGCAATCTTTCTGTCCCCAGGCGAACAAGGTCAGACCGGCCCGCTGGAGGATGGGAGAGCATGCAAAGCTCTGCTCAGTGGTCCTGGCTGGGTCATCCTAAATCAGCTGAACTAAACACGTGAGAGACCCCAGGAGAGATCAGTAGAGCAGCAAGCCGAATCCACAGAGGCACACAGGCATGAGGGTGGTCCAGCAGACAGACGACATATGTACACAGACACGTGAGCACACACACTGGCAGGAAGCCATGTGAGCAACAGTAAATGTCACTTGTTTGACGACACTATGCTTTCAGGTGGTTTGTTACTCAGCAATAGCTAACTGATACACCTGGCCTGCTACATATTGGAAATGGGAATAGTTGAGACAGGAAGAAGGGCTACTGGAGACAAGCCATCTGACAGAAATAAGAAAACAAGGCAGCAACTAAAAAGCAAAAACAGAGACTCAAACAACATACTGGTCTGGGGCCCTGATGGCTCAGACAGTAAAGAATCTGCCTGCAATGCAGGAGACCCACGTTTGATCCCTAGGTCAGGAAGATCCCCTGGAGAAGGGAATGGCAAGCCACTCCAGTATTCTTGCCTGGAGAATTGGAGGACAGAGGAGCCTGGAGGGCTACAGTTCATGGGGTCACAGAGTTGGACATGACTGAACGACCAGCACTTTTGCTTTACTAGGGGAAAGGGAAACGTTTTGATAAGACCCTGATCACTGACAGAATTTTAAAGCACAATATATGAACACTGACCCTGAGTTATCCAGAAAACTTAACTGAAAGGCAGTATTCTTTCTTTAAGAAGGCAAGGGCATTTTTAAGCAATATTCTCATTCAAAATAGTTAACATGAAAAGCTCAAGGTGTTAAGCATTATTTGTCTGGAAAATTCATTTGTGTGTGCAGGGACCATACTTTCTGAAGCCAAAACTGGGTGACATTTCAGATGGGCTTTGGTACCGCTTCCAGGAAATGTAGTTTGGTGGCCATGATGTAGGCATTTTAGGACATTTGACCACTCACGGGGATAATGAGACAGAAGAGGTGAAATCAAGATGACCCAGGAAAATCTGCACAGAAGAGCCAACCTCCTTCCTCAAAGGTTCCAGGTTCAAGTACCAGAGCAGGCAGCCCAGGGAGACCCACAGACTGGAGGCTGCAGGGCCAGCCTTCGGCAGCCTGCAGGACTCTCTGTGCAGGAGAGTGGAAATGAAAGAGGTGGGAAGAAGTGCCATCTGCAGGGCCAGCCTCTTTCTTTGGCCTGTCCTCTGTCCCTCTGGACAGCACACGGCAGGTTCATGCCATTTTATGTACTTGAATTCTGCTCCTTTCCAAAGCATCACACTGGAAAATAATTGTTCACATTCACTGCAAGTGTTATAAGTGCCAAGGACTAGATCAAGCTCTCGCAGAGGATTCACTCATGAACTCTGTTAGTTAAGCACCACTGCTGTCTCCCCTTTCAAGAGGTGAACCGAGGCACAGAGAGGTGAAGCAACCTGCCCAAGATCACACAGTTAGACAACGGCAGAGGCGGAATCCAAACCTAGATGGCTGGCTCCACATCCTTCCCCTCCATTGTGTGGTTCTGCTCCTTTACTTTGCAAAGGTTCCTTTTTCTCTTTCCAGCTGCGTCTGGCTGCATCCTTTGACCCAGTCTTGACTCCTGCCTTTTTTTAGAACTGGACTTTTATGATCACCAGCCCTCCTGCTCTCTCCTCACTTTCAGCTCTCAGAGAACTAAGGAGAAAACAACACGCGCCTGTTTTTGGCGGTCTGCGGTCCTTTGCCTGATGGCTTCGGCTAATGACCACGATTGCCTGGAGCAGGTCCAGGGAAGCCAGGTCCGCCCACCTGAGATGGCTCAGCTGCCGCCTCTGGCGAGCAGAGCAGTGGCACCCAAGGCCAGCTGCCAGCGCCACCTCCCTTTTCTCACCCCCACCCCGCTGTTGACAGACCAAGGCTCCAGGCCGCTTTATCTCCTGCTAACACCCGTCTCCTCTCCCTCCTCCTCTCTATCTGGGGGTTTCCTGTGTCTCTAATGAAAAACTCTTGTGTCACATTGAAAGGTTGCCAGTTACTGCTGCTGGGAATAAAATGCAGTCTCTGCTGGGCGGAGACTCGTGAAAGCTTCAGCTAGGGAGTGAGGAGGGCAGGGTCGGAATGAATAATCTCTTCGGGTGTGAGCAGGCTCTCAGGTATAATTAGATGGTACCAGGTGAGGCCTGTAAACAAACAATGTGTGCGGTTAGGCTCCCCGCCCCTGCCAGGGCTGTCTCCTTTCCTGCCGTGCACACCCACACAGCTGGCCACCCTCGTGCTGATGGGGTTGGGATCTTCCCCTCCCTGCCAAGATGAGACCAGGCTGGGTGTCCCTTTTGATGTGAGCTCTCAGGTTGCTGTGTGTGGTGGGCAGTGGCTTCCCCAAATCTTCAGAGACCTGGTCAGTCCACCATGGGGTATTCAAAATCCAGTTTCCCTGATCTACTCTGAATCACTGAGTCCAGTTCCTAGCACGATGGCTTAAGACTCTCCAGTCTTAACCCCTTCCCTGACCTGGATGATTAGGCACAAAACCACTGACCCTAGCAAGCAGGCCAAGGGAAAGACACACCCACATACATGCTCTCCTAGGTCTGCAAACTTTAGAGTGTCCTTCCACGCTTAGCTCTGATCCTAGGACAGCCAGGACAGACATTACTGTCCCCCATTCACAGACAAAGAAGCTTGCAGTTCCTCACAGGCTATGACACCAGGGGAGCCGAGGCCCTCCCAGCTGTTTCACTCACAAGCACTCTGCTGGGACGAAGACAATCACAGTGAAGTTTGAAAAGCAACCTCAGAGTCTGGTACTCCGAAAGCCCCACATTATGCCAGTGGGGTGAGGAGGCTCCCCAGCCTGCCAGGCTAAAACTGTCCCCTGGAACACTTGTCTAATGTGAGGTGAGCTCCAGCCATGGCAACCTTCTCGAGCATGTGCATTAGGGGAAAATAGGAATATCAGGAATTCTCAGTGGGGTCGATTTTGGCCCCTCCTGGGACATTTAATGGTGCGTGAAAACATTTCTGTTGTCATAAACTGTGAGGTGGGGTTTTGGCATCTAGCGGGTGGAGGTCAAGGGCTTCCTAGGTGGTGCAGAGGTAAAGAGTCTGCTTGCAGTGCAGGAGACGTGGGTTGGATACCTGGCTCCGGAAGATCCCCCGGAGAAGGAAATGGCAACCCACTCCAGTATTCTTGCCTGGGAAATCCCATGGACAGGGAGCCTGGCGGGTGACAGTCCAGGGGGTTGCAAAGAGTAGGAAGTGACTCAGTCACTGAGCATGCATATGGGGGTAGAGGTCAAGGACGCTGCAGAACGTCATGTACAGGACAGCCTCCTGCCACCAACAAGGATTCGGCCCAGAATGTCAACTGTGACACTACTGAGAAGTCCCCGAATAGATACGAGGTGCCATCAAAGAGATGAGCCCATATCCAAGGATGTCCTTGGCCACCTAAGGGCAAAGTGTGAATCCCAGTTTGGCGTTTGTGTGTGGAGTTTTCTTTGGCTTGACTTTTTTGCTGTTATTTATCTAGAAAGGAGATGTGGATGAACCCAGGGGCCAGCACGGAAAAGGCTAACAGGTTGGGCACACAGCCAGCCCTCCGTGGCAGGTGGGCTACAAGGACCCACTTTACTGTGATGATCAATAAATGCTAAGACCCAGCTCAAGCCCTCGAGCCTTCAGATATTGGTCGCCACTTTAACAGCAGCATCAGTTCAGTTCAGTCGCTCAGTCGTGTCCGACTCTTTGCGACCCCGTGAATCACAGCACGCCAGGCCTCCCTGTCCATCACCAACTCCTGGAGTTCACTCAGACTCACGTCCATTGAGTCCGTGATGCCATCTAGCCATCTCATCCTCGGTCGTCCCCTTCTCCTCCTGCCCCCAATCCCTCCCAGCATCAGGGTCTTTTCCAATGAGTCAGCTCTTCGCATAAGGTGGCCAAAGTACTGGAGCTTCAGTTTTAGCATCATTCCTTCCAAAGAAATCCCAGGGTTGATAGATAGAGTGCCTGATGAACTATGGAATGAAGTTTGTGACATTATACAGGAGACAGGGATCAAGACCATCCCCATGGAAAAGAAATGCAAAAAAGCAAAATGGCTGTCTGGGGAGGCCTTACAAATAGCTGTGAAAGGAAGAGAGGTGAAAAGCAAAGGAGAAAAGGAAAGATACAAGCATCTGAATGAAGAGTTCCAAAGAATAGCAAGAAAAGATAAGAAAGCGTTCTTCAGCAATCAATGCAAAGAAATAGAGGAAAAGAACAGAAGGGGAAAGACTAGAGATCTCTTCAAGAAAATTAGAGATACCAAGGGAACATTTCATGCAAAGATGGGCTTGATAAAGGACAGAAATGGTCTGGACCTAACAGAAGCAGAAGATATTAAGAAGAGGTGGCAAGAATACACAGAAGAACTGTACAAAAAAGATCTTAATGACCCAGATAATCATGATGATGTGATGACTAATCTAGAGCCAGACATCTTGGAATGTGAAGTCAAGTGGGCCTTAGAAAGCATCACTACGAACAAAGCTAGTGGAGGTGATGGAATTCCAGTTGAGCTGTTTCAAATCCTGAAAGATGATGCTGTGAACATGCTGCACTCAATATGCCAGCAAATCTGGAAAACTCAGCAGTGGCCACAGGACTGGAAAAGGTCAGTTTTAATTCCAGTTCCAAAGAAAGGCAATGCCAAAGAATGCTCAAACTACTGCACAATTGCACTCATCTCACATGCTAGTAAAGTAATGCTCAAAATTCTCCAAGCCAGGCTTCAACAATATGTGAACTGTGAACTCCCTGATGTTCAAGCTGGTTTTAGAAAAGGCAGAGGAACCAACCAGAGATCAAATTGCCAACATCTGCTGGATCGTGGAAAAAGCAAGAGAGTTCCAGAAAAACATCTATTTCTGCTTTATTGACTATGCCAAAGCCTTTGACTGTGTGGATCACAATAACAGTAGCATATGGATGAGTAAACCTCTGGTTTGGGGTTACCTGCTCAGATTTATTCCATATAGACTCCCCAAGTGGTCTCCTCTCTTTAAAAAAGTTCAAAACAGACTGTTTCATGGACAAAATCAAGTCTCCCATGAGTTAACAGAGTGGAACCGACTCCTGGTGCAGCCTGTGCACCAAGGCTCCTGCGGAAGCCAGGCTGCAGGTGCCAAGTATTTTCTTTACAGCTGATTCGATGCAGTTGGGCAGTTGATGGTGTGTGGAGGCGGAACGCCTCCTGATGGTCCAGTCCCCCCTGTTTGCGCAGCCAGCACCTCAAAGGGCACACATAATTCTTTCCACCTGTAAAGTGAATCTGGGCGTTTTACAGCTGAAAAGGGAGCAATTCCATTTGAATTAATCAAGAGGCTGAAGGTAAATGTGCATTATAGCTTTTAAGGTCGTTCTTCCTTGATTGACAAGGTCTCTCAGCTGCCCTCCTGAAAAGCTTTAGCGACAGAACATTTCTTGGCATCACTCAAGGGAGGTCAGCTATCTTAGCTATATTCAAACAGGCCTGTGGTGTTTTCACCCATCAGTGTAAGAAATGACTGTGGTCTGCCTCCTGATACACACTCATCAGCCATAACCCTGGCACATTTCTCCTTTGTTGAATTAGAAAAAAATAATAACATTAAGGGGAAACATACCTTTCAGCCACTTTGGACATTTTTAAACAATGTCTGTCAATCTGTGCATTCAAAAATGTTATCTGGGGAAAGACAGAACAGAAGCATTAAGACTAAACTGGGATATTTTCACCCTTTCACCCCAGGAACCCAAATCCTGTATTTCTGCCAACAGCTAAGCACGTCCTCTGGACAGACTTCTCCAGCCCTCTAAGTTTCACTTCAGCAACTATTTTCCTCTTTTGGAAATTCTTACCACTCTCAAGAAATACAATCTACAGTTTAGCCTACATCACATGTTCTCCTGTACTATGTTATGGCTTAAGGCTTGATTCCCAGAAGTGATTGCTAACTTAAAGATATTCTAGAAAGCTTAGAAGCAGCATGGAGGTAACCCACACACCCTAACTATTTGGTTTGCCTATTCTCCAGTGATCTACCCAACTTTTACAGCTAAGCACGTCCTCTGGACAGACTTCTCCAGCCCTCTAAGTTTCACTTCAGCAACTATTTTCCTCTTTTGGAAATTCTTACCACTCTCAAGAAATACAATCTACAGTTTAGCCTACATCACATGTTCTCCTGTACTATGTTATGGCTTAAGGCTTGATTCCCAGAAGTGATTGCTAACTTAAAGATATTCTAGAAAGCTTAGAAGCAGCATGGAGGTAACCCACACACCCTAACTATTTGGTTTGCCTATTCTCCAGTGATCTACCCAACTTTCACACCTACATCACACCTATGTGCTTGGTATACTTACCTGGAATCATTGAGTAGCTATTTTCCATAATCTATTTCCCTTAACCCACTCCAGTACTCTTGCCTGGAAAATTCCATGGACTGAGGAGCCTGGTGGGCTTCAGTCCATGGGGTCACAAAGAGTCGGACACAACTGAGTGACTTCACCTTCACCTTCACACAATAATAAACTTGTCAAGGTCAGGCACCTCACAGTTTATGCCTTTGGGAGCCCCCTAGAAGCCAGTAAAGCATAATGTAAAAAGTAGTCCCTCAGTCACTTTATTACCAGTAAACTCCTGGAAAGGAGTAATGTAATTAGCCAGCCAGTGTCTGTTGACTTGGGTTGACCAGTTAACTCCTCATCATGGAGGATGATAACATGGAACCAAATAATGGTGAAATGGCATTGGGAGCAGGGCTTGCTCTATTTGTCAGCTTTCCTTCTGAATCAGAGCAGTGAAGTTGGTGGTCCTGAGCTGGTTTACTCTGAAAGTACATTACAATTTGAAGGACCCTGTGACATGAATGCCCTAGCTACCCCACCCTACCTGCCCTCCCTACCCCCCAGCTCCTACAGCATCTTGCAGAAAACCCTACCACAGCAGTCAGCCCATGGTGTTATGGTAACTCGTTATGTCCTTTTCTACTAACTGCTGGAGTAACTCGGTGGAGAAGTTCTCCTCTTGAGCCTCCATGAATTATTCACACACAGTGCTCGAAGGTTCAAGTCACCCACAGCTGCTTCCACTGTGCTTTCCAGGAACTTAAAGCTCCCTGTGAACATTCAAAAGGCTTTCAAACTGGCCATGTTTCCCTTTGAGAGTGCAGCAACCAATTCACTCACTTGTTTCCGGATGTCTTCTTTTGTCGTTTTCCTGATTGGCTGACTGGGGATGTGCACTGGGCTTTGCGACTGGGATTCTTCAGTCACACCATACACAGACTAGAGAAGAAACGAGAACATTGAATCAAGCACCCTCAAGAGCGGAAGGAGGCCCAGAGGGTCAGCTACTTCGAGCACTCATCTGATGCTTCTGCCCTCCTCTATGACATTCTGACAATAAGTCATCGGCCTCTGCTTGAATTTCTCCAGTGATGGGAACTCTGGCTCTTGAGACAACTGGTCCCATCTTTGGGTTATCACTGCTAGAAAATCCTTCCTTTCATTGATGGTCTGCTGGCATAACAGTGCTTCTCCAAATATGGTCCATAGACTATCTGCAAAAAGTCATCTTGGGTTCTTGGTAAAGATGCACATTGCCGAACTCTACCCCAGACTCACTGAACCAGAATCTTGTGGGTGGAGATGGGCAGCCTGCACTTTTACCAAATGCTCCAGGTGATTCTGAGACACAAGAAGGTTCAGGCACAGCTAAAGATTATGCACAAAGAGACCCCCTCTAGACTTTCTATTGGTTATGCCTCTCTGGTACAAATAAGATGGGAGGGTTTCAGCTTTTTTCCTTTTCTTCTGACCGGTTTTATGGACTCAGTTTTCCCGCATAACCACAAGTATGGCTACTTTTAATCTGTTCCTTTTGTTAGAAACACATTAAAGACACTCTTTGTTCTGGGAAAGAAATATAACCCTGAAAGGTACAGTTTATAGCTGAAATCTATAATATCACGGAAGGCTCAGATAAGGTGCACATGGGCTCCATGAAATTCTGGAATACTAGAATTAGGGGGTCTTTAAAGATGAAATGAGGACATTTTAAGACTAATGTAAAAAATATGAAGATGTTGAATCTGTCATCTATTTATTCTGGCCTTCCATTACCCTGGTATTGTGAAATGGCAGCAACACACTGGCATACTTGCCTGACTGCAATGATAATAACAAGGATTCTTTTATGTAAGATTTTAAAAAAGGGTAAGACAGTGGGTATCAATAACTCAATGAGGCACAAAAGACATAAGTAAAATGAAGGAGTGGTTGCATATGTCATGTCACGTGTATAGATGAGAGAGAATCACTGCCCCTTCCAATAAGTGAAACACAAATGGCCACAGGATCATTTCACGGCTGGATGAGACGGTGGTTTGACTTGGGGGAGATCTAACTATACTAAGACTTTCACTTGTGTCAAAGTATCAAGCCAGCCCCTGTGGGATCTCATTACTTATGTTTCCTCATGTGTCCTTTCCTCTCCACTGCCTCCCCAGAGTCAAGAGCTATTCTGGACCTCTGTACCCTTGAGCCTGCTATGGGTATCCTTGGGAAGCCCCTGGTCTGGTGCCCCTTTCTGTGTTCCTGAACCATCCTGAACTTCGCACCATCGCCTGCTGGCTTGCTTCATGCCTACCAGGCTGAGGCTAGGGACTTCCCTGATAGCTCAGTTGGTAAAGAATCCGCCTGCAATGCAAGAGACCCCGGTTCAATTTCTGGGTCAGGAAGATCTGCTGGGGAAGGGACAGGCTACCCACTCCAGTATTCTTGGGCTTCCCTGTGGCTCAGCTGGTAAAGATCCACCTGCAATGCGGGAGACCTGGGTTTGATCTCTGGGTTGGGAAGATCCCCTGGAGAAGGGAAAGTTTACCCACTCCAGTATTCTGGCCTGGAGAATTCCATGGACTATATAGTCCACAGGGTCCCAAGGAGTTGGACATGACTGAGCGACTTTCACTTTCTCTTGTAGGACTTGCCACTGTATTTCTGCAGCTAAGCCCACACCTGCCACTCCATAAACACTTGTAGAATGAATGAAATGGTTTCCAAGGATGAAACAGGGAGAATTACAAATAGCAAATTGTTATTTGAACAGTATTCAAAATGGAAGGGCAATTCCCATCAAGAATTTTAATTCAGCTAAACTAGCGAACCTTTTTAACCTTTTGTGGGTTCTTCAAACGTCGACATTTTCTGATATCCATTTCTGTTGTGTTCACACAGCCTGGCTGAGAAAAAAAATCATGTAAATTACTAAGTGACAATCATACCTTCCAAGTTGGCTCAAGTGACACCCTCAGAACCAGTCTTTGTCTTTCCTGTTACACGTAATACACGATTACCTCCATTTTGCCATTGACAATTTGTTTTTACAAAGGTGTTTCCATCTGTAATATGTGTTCCTCCACAGAGTTCTCATATGAAATAAAATAGCATAGCTCGTATTATCGAAGGATAATATGTAGATGGTACAGTGTACCATTTATAAGAGTAAACTCATTATTCAAAGCAGTGGCTTTGAATTAGAGCCTTTGTTTTTTCACACACCTAGCCACCTAAGGGCTTCCCAGGTGGCACTGGTGGTAAGGAATCTACCTGCCAATTCAGGAAATGCAAGAGACGCGGGTTTGATCCCTGGATTGGGAAGATCCCCTGGAGTAGAAATGACACCCATTCTAGTATTCTTGCCTGGAAATTTCCATGGGCAGAGGAGCCTGGCAGGCTATGGTTTTGCTTCTAATCAGACTTGAGGAGGACTGACATAATTTATTCATTTTAGTTTCATTTCATGAGGAAAATGCAAAATTTGTTTTAATAATATGAAATTGGACATGCATCAGATCTCATTATCCATGGATTTTGTATGTGTGAATCTGCCTACTGGCTGAAATCTGCTTATAATTCCCACACTGACGCTCGTGGTGACTTCATGATCACTGGTGCATGTGTGCAGAGCAGGAAAATGTAGAGCTGCCTGACCTGCGTGTTCCCTGGGAGGTGCCTTCTCGTTTCCTCTCCTGCCGTAAACAAGCGTCCTTTTCATGGTCTATTTAGCACTGTGTTTTACACAGTTTTGTGTTTTTTGTTGGTGATTTGGCTGTTTAACATGGCCCTGAAGCCCAGTGCTGATGTGCTATCTCATGTTCCTAAGTGCAGGAAGGCTGGGGTTTGCTTTATGGAGAAAAGAGGTATATAAGATAAGTGCCATCCAGGCGTGCGCTGTGAGTTCAAAGTCAGTGATCAACAATGTACATTAAATAAGGTGGCTTTAAGCTGAAACACACTTTAAACAAGGTTCTGTATTGATTGGTTGATGAAAATGTGACTGGAGGCTTGCAAGAAACTAACCCTGTATTTCTCCCAGGATAAGGACTCAGAATCCATTAATTCAGTGCTTTCGATGACCAGTGACTGTGAGTAACATCAATCGGTTGCATTTGAAAGAGAATACTCTAGAAGTTGGAATTGCTTATTTTAGGACTGTAAACTTTGGGGCTCAAAGTTCCCTGGGTAGAATTCCCACAGCTCTACCATTTCTAATTCCATATTTCGTGAATGAATCATTTTTAAAAGGTAGAACTGATAAATATACCAGAAGATCTACTGAGATCATCTGAGTGAATGGCAAAAGCAATTTCACAAAGCTTAGCAATTTGCTTAAGAGTGAGACGCCTCGTGGCTAAAGACAGTTTTTCTTTTAAGTGAAGGAAGAGAGAAAATTGAAAACTAGAGAACCAAGCAGAGCTTTCTCACCACTGGCCTGTGGACATCCCAAAAGGCTCGTTCTTGACTATCCAAAATTTTCCTTTCTGTTTTATCCTTTTTCCGATCAATCCTGGAAGAGTGAGAAAAGGGAAATCAGAGACTTTTTATTCTGTTTTTCCTTCCTGATCCACGTGCCAGCTCTAGGTCGCATTTTTAGGAGCTTGGTGTCCGTAGGGCTCTTGGCACCTGTGTGGCTCCTGCTCTCTGCAGAGCTGTATAATATGGGTGCATAGTTCCCTCGAGGGACCCTCAAGAAGCCCACCCATGGTAAGAGAGCTTGTTTTCAGCTAGATTGCCAATTACTGATTACGTATAGTGAATAGGGTGAGCCTATTCAGTGTTCAGGAATGCAGCTTTCCTTTCAAATTGTTAAGATCTGGATTATTAAGAACTGTATTAGTTGTTGTCATCCTCCCCCCTCCCCCCACCTTATCAAAGGACACTGCATATTCAAGTTATGAGAAGGAATATAACCATAGGCTTGTAATCTTTCATCCTCAAATTTGAAAGTTTGCTTTAGCTTCAGAATCAGTAGAAATGTCTTCAAAATGCTGCAGTTATGTGTTTTAAAATAGGACTTCTCTGGTGGCTCAGACAGTGAAGAATCTACCTGCAATGCAGGAGACCTGGGTTTAATCCTTGGGTCAGGAAGATCCCTTGGAGAAGGAAATGGCAACCCACCCCAGTACTCTTGCCTGGAGAATTCTGTGGACAGAGGAGCCTGGCGCGGGCTATAGTCCATTGGGTTGCAAAGAGTCAGACATGACTGAGTGACGAAAACACTTTTCACGTTTTTAAAAAGTCACTTAAACCATCTGATTCTCTAAAAGCAAAGTGATAGCCCTGGTGTACGACAAGATCCAGAAGGCAAATATCACTGGCCTCAAAGGGGGAGGCACAAATTGCAAGACAGACAGATTCCTCATGTTGTGATCAGGAGCATAGGTAGAGCCTTAAAAAACAGCCTGCATTACTCCATGTTATCCAAGTAGAAAGTAACTTCGATTAATTGCTGTGTAACTCCTGGTTCTTGGCTCTCTTGGGAGTACTTTAGTTTACTAGACTAAAATAAAGTCATAATAACCCTGTGATTTTTGTGATAATTGCTGTTTACTTAAATGGCCCAGAATTATAATGTAATCACAGAGTTAATCAAAATAAGGAATCGAGAAATACCATATATACACAAAGGGGTATTTTCCCCTCCTTTTATAACATGCAATGATGCTGTGTGGTCCTGAAAGTGTAAATCAGACTTTCTCTTTCCAGTGGTTCCTGAGGGCACTGGCTCAATTCTTCCTCCTTCTCACCCCTCACCCACCCGCCTGCTTTCTCCTTCCTCAGGGGCTGTGGGGAGCACTGAGGTGGGGGGAGGGCACATGGAATCATGGGTAGGGGCAGAGGCTGCAGGGGGAGGGGGAGAGGGTTACAGTTCATTGGACCCAAGGACCTCACGTCATTTCCAGCAGCAACCAGACTGGTCATCAGCCTGAGCACAGCCCTGGGGGATGGGCTCCAACACTGACCAGAGCATGGGGAGGGGCCCTTTGAAGACCCATGGGGGCTGCTGAGGTGCAAGAAGTGCCCAGAGAAAAGACACTCACCTCCTCCCAGTTCAGCATCCCTTCCCCACCCCCTCCTCTGTCCCATTTCTTCCATCATCACTTGCAGCTAAATCAGAGTCCACTGCCGAAAAGGACAAGAGAGAATCCCACCTGAGCAAATCTGTTTCCCAGAATCAAAAGGATCTTGTTGATGACCATGTTTCTGGGCTGGGGGACGTTCACTGCTCACTTCTGTTTCCTTATAGAGAAAGGAATTTCCACTACACTCCCTGGGAGTGTAGAAGAATATGGAAAAAACACTCCTTCTTTCTCCTCCTTTCATCTCTTCTTAACTTATTGGTACATTGGAAAAAAGAAATAGAGAAAGCTGAGGTTGCTCCATCTGGGCCCAGTCTGGGTCAGTCGTTCTCAGGACACCTGTTCTCTGCAGGCAGTAAACTTACAGGGCTTGACTCTGCCCTCAGATTGGGGGGTGGTACTACAGATACCCAGTTCTGCCCTGGATGGGAAACTGTAATTCTAGGGCAATGATCTGTGGTCCTAGATCCAAAATCATGTCCCATCACTAGTTTTATCAGTAGCAATCTGACATCTTGGACTCCAAATGTCTGACTTCTGTGCCTTGTTCTTGATTGGTTCTGAACCCTTCCCCTTAGGAGAGATGGAGGAGGGGCCACTTGTTGGCTTTCCTAAAATTCCAGTATGTCTTCCTAGGAAGATGAAATTTCCAGACCAACAAGTAAGGTGGGTCCACTGATTTTTCAGCTTCCGAACACAGATTTGGAAATCTCCTTGGGAATTAGGTACAGCTTCTTAGAACCAGAGTTATACATTTGGGAGGGACCCCATTACCTGCTGGAACACACACTTTGGAGATTATTTTAGGGTGTCATGGGTGACAGAAATGCAACTTATCCATCCTGACCTTCATTTCTGTTCAGTTGTTGTCATGAGAGAGACAGTGACTAACCATGGCTGGCCATGGAAGGAAACCCCACTCTCATACCACCTCTAAATTCCAGAGACTCTTTTTCTGTTTGCAAGGGGCCCTATGAAGTTCACCTACTTGACTTGTGCTTCTGCCTGCATAAAGATGAATTCCCACTTCCTTGCAAAGGCCCTCTGGAGTCTTGCTAAGTTTTCCTAAAGAGAAATGAAAATCAACAAGAAGGCATTAATCATCATGAGTTTGCACATCGATACTTATTACAAGGCAGCCATCTATTTTGGTTACTTGAAAAAACCAGCAGGGCCCTACTTTAAATCCACCGGACATGAACCCAGTTTGACATTGCACCAGACCCTGCTGTACAGAGCAGAACTATTAATATTCATTTACACATCCATTAAGTCTGAAGTCTGTGTGGTTCCCCTATGCTTCTTTTCTTGTGTATTTTACAGGAACATGACTCACACAGCATTTATAAGGCCACTGAAGACAGGGAGACTGGATTGTGATTGTTTATGCAGGATTTAGGGAAGGAATGAGAGGTGTCTTTGCAACTGGCTGCAAGACCAAGAATGGAATTCTCAAGAGTTGTCTTCTAGCAATCAGGGGGCTGGGAAGGTGGCAGAAAAGGAGAACCCAGAGGACCTTGCATTAATCACTTTGAAAGTCCAGATTCAAAAGTGGGAGAGAAGGGAGTGCCCAGGTTTGTGATGTTCATGACAGGAAAATCTAAAAACCATAGGAAAGAAAAGGCATTCTGGGCCATCTTTAGAGGGAGAGGGAAGAAGCCTTTTCTCAAAGTTTGTTGAGCAACCTAGTGGCACAACAGGACAGTGGGGCGGGGTGTTTGACAGGTCCCTTAATGACTCGCCTAATTCTGATGGAATGCAAGGCAAGAGCCCACATTATGCTGTGTGTTTTCATAGAGCTCATGCCAAAACTAATTGATTACCCTCATTAGTGGATTATTAATATAAAAGGAGCTTTGGTTGAAGACCAACACATGTAAACTCAGTTATTACCAAGGCTTGCTGTGTAAACATTTCAAAAAACCAACCATTTGATTCTCCCTGATAGCACAGTTGGTAAAGAATCCGCCTGCAATGCAGGAGACCCTGGTTCATTCCCTGGGTTAGGAAGATCCACTGGAGAAGGGATAGGCTACCCACTCGAGTATTCTTAGGCTTCCCTGGTGGCTCAGCTGGTAAAGAATCCACCCGCAAGGCAGGAGACCTGGGTTCAAGACCTGGGTTCGATCCTTGGGTTGGAAAGATCCCTTAGAGAAGGGATAGGCTACCCACTCGAGTTCTGTGGCCTCGAGAATTCCATGGATTGACTGTATGGCCATGGGGTCATAAAGAGCTGGATGAGACTGAGCAACTTTCACTTTTCTCCCCTCACTTTTGTGTTTTTCACTGTTCACAGGAAGCAAAGCTGGTAAAGCCTGAATGTCAGTCAACTGAGGTAACTGAGAAGCAGTTACCTAAATCATCATACAGCATACCATGGAATACTAGACAGCCATTAAAAATGAGACTGTAGATTATTATTGCTGCTATAGGAAGAGTCTCAACATCTTACAGTATATGACTGGAGAAAGAAGCAGCTTACACAATAACTGTTTACAGTGTGATCTAAGTTTGTTATGAAAAAAAAATGTATGTACAGAAAAAAGGACTACAGGCTTCTTTCTCTGCTTTATTGTTTGAATTTTCGTTTTTATAAAGATACTATGCCATCAGGAAAAAAAATGAAATTATATAATACACATAAAAATAATAAAATTACTGAATTGTGAAAACAAAATGTGTTTTTAGTTTCTAACCACTTTTAGACAGAACTTCAACGTGAAAGAACATCTTAATGCCATATTCTTTACCAATACCAAAGCAGAATGTTGCAGGGCAAGAGAATAAAAACAGAGTAAAGTATGTTAGGAGTTGGTGCTGTCCTGTTTCCATTTAGGAGCTTTTTAAAAAACACGGGAGCTACTGGGAGGGGAGACACAGGATGGAGGGGCCACATGCTTCTGCGCTCTGCGTTGTTCCTGTAGGTCATGTTCGGGAAGGGATGTAGTCACGTCCAAGTTAAAGCAGTTGGTGCTGGGTGCCCAAAGGGCCAGGCAGCGGAATTCTTGGAGGGGGTGGTTGCTGGCACACGAGGGCAGTTAGGGGGGTGGGACTGGGTGCCTACGATGCTCAGAGCCATCGAACTACCTGGCTGGGGATGCTTGGGCAGAGCATAAAGTCCCAACACATTTATGTTTCATGGCTCCCAAGGACAAGCCAACTTTAGCCAGGGCCCAAGGCTCCCAGTGAACTTCTGTTCTGCATCCTGCACTACTGTCTCCCCCCCCAGTCCACAGGTCCTGTGAAGCCAGTGGGACCAAAGAGTGGAGGGCCATGCACCCATCCTGTTCTCTGAGGGCAGGCACATTCCCCTTGGGCTGCAGAGAAGGGAGTGGTGGTTCAGTGGGTGGGGGGACTTGGGTGCAGGTACCCACGAGTGACAAGGTCTGGTGGCAGGGCCTCACTCTTGTTTTGGAAGACTGAGGCCACGAGAGTGGGAGAGACATGGGGAGATGAGTGAATCTGAAGGTGCTGTTCATGCTGGAGTATCCAGGGGTGAGGAGTCTTCACTGCCCCTGATGTTCCCCCTCTCCAGGCTGTCAGCCTTTCAGTCATTTCACGACTCCACAAAAACCTTTTCTGTGAAAAGCTGGCCAATATTCTAGGTTTTCTGTGACCTGTACAAACAGTGGTTTGGGTGGAAAGATTTTGCAATCCCAGATTTTAAATACTTAAAACATTATCTGTGATTCTTCAAGTTTGCTGTGCCTTGGCTCTATTAAATGGGGGTGGATATGAGCACAGTGGGGTCTCCAGTTTCTGTAAGCAATCACACCTTGTGAAAGGAGGAGGAGGAAAGTTGGGAGCGTATATCTCCATCTGACATCCATCTTGTCTTCTGGATTGGATTTGGTCCTAAGATTTTGCATCTACTGCCAAGTACTGGTGAATTGGGTCTGAAGATGCAATTTAAAAAAATTATCATATATTAAGCTAAAAAATGATCATAGAGTAAATGTGTTTTTCTTTTGCTGTATAGTAATATAAATTTTAACACATGTATATGCTTGTCTAACCACTACCACAATCAGGATACAGAATGGTTCCATCATTGCCCCCTGCCCCACAAACTCCCTCATGCCATCTCTTTATAGTTGCATGCATCCTGGCAGCCACTGATCTGTTTTCCCTCATGACAGCTTTTTCACGTAAATGGAATATCACAGTTTGCAATCTTTTGAGACTGACTTCTTTCACTCAACATAATGTCTTTGATACTCATCCAAGTGGTTGGATTAACAATTCATTCCTTTTCACGGCAGAATAGTATTCTGTTCCAAAGCTGTAGAGTAGTTCGTTTAACCATTCATCTGTTAAAGTGCATCTGGATTGTTTTCATCTTTGAGGTATCACACATAAAGCTACTATGGACATTAGTGTACAGGTTTTTGTGTGGCTGTAAGTTCTGATTTCTTAGGGGTATGTAGGTAGTTATGTTAAAGTGGGATTACTTGGTTGTATATGGTACGTGTGTGTTGAACTCAATGAGAAACTGCCAAACCATTTTTCAGAGTGGCCACACCCTTTTGCATTCCCACCAGCAATATAGGAGAATTCCAGTTGCTCACCACATCCTTACCAGCACCTGAACTATCAGCACTTTTAATTTTAGCCATTCTATTGTGTAGTGGTATCTCACCATGGATTTAATATGTACTTCTCTAATGCCTGTTGAACATCTCTCCATATGTTTCTTTGTCATACTTAAGCCCTCTTTGGTGAAGTGTCTGTTCTAGCCCTTTGCCAATTTTTAAGCTGTGTTGTTTTTTATTGCTGAGATTTTAGAGGCCTTTATATAAAGATATGATTATATTGTGATGGTAAGAAGAGCTGAGAAAAAAAAAAGGGAAATAGAAGAGACTTCCTTTCCACTGTCTGAAGGAGTTGGGGGAAAAAAAAGGGAAAAATGCAAGTTGAGTCAGAGCTGCAAGTAGTTTATACTCTCCTCCTACACCGTACCTGGAAAATAATCATACTTACTGCTTCGTAATCTGCCAGTTCCAGCCTTGCTTTATTCTGCATTGTCCTCTTACAGAGGTAGATGGCTGAAGGAAGAGAAATTACAACACATGTAAGACTAGCAGTATGGTGGGCTCATAACCCACCCACTCACTTGTTCATCCACACACCCAGCCAGCCAGCCAGCCAGCACTCACTATCTGCGCAGCGCTGTGCAGTGAAGAATAAGCTTTTCTGGGGTGTCAAGCCATCTGACCTCTAGGAATATCTCTATAGGTCAGGATCGGATGAGGACCACCCCCCCATCCTCCTCACTCTGCTTCATCCCAAACATCCTCCATCAGTGCGACCTTTCATAAATATGACCGTGTTACTTTCCTGCCTAAATTTCCTGCATTGACACCTTAGAGATCTCGCTTCTAAAGGCAGCACGTTTGTTTCTTCAAGCTCTAGTCTCTCTTGTCTTGTCAGCCTCTTCCTCCCTCATTCAGGCATGTTGCTGTTGTTGCTCAGTCATGTCTGACTCTTTGTGACTCCGTGGACTGCAGCACGCTGGGCTTCACTGTCCTTCACTATCTGCTGGATTTTGCTCAAACTCATGTCCAATGCGTCAGTGATGTCATCCAACCATCTTATCCTCTGTGGCCCTCTTTTCCTCCTGCACTCAATCTTTCCCAGCATCAGGGTCTTTTCCAATGAGTTGGCTCTCTGCATTAGGTGGCTAAAGTATTAGCACTTCAGCTGCAGCATCAGTCCTTCCAATGGATATTCACACATGTGAGGCTACCAAACCCTTTTTGTTCCACTTCTCTATGTATGTGTCCACTGCTTGGAGGCCTTTTCCTCTTCCATCTTATTTCCCTCCATCTGGAAACCATCTACCAATCTTTGAAGACCCAGCTTGGTGTTCCCGATAGCATCTATCCATCCTCAACCATTGGACCTAATTCAATTGTGCAGTACTTGTAAGTTTACCGGCTGTCCCTGCTCCAGGCTGAAGGCTCTTCTAGGGTAGAGGCTGTGTCCTACTCAGCATGGACCCTTGCACCAAGCTCCGGGGCCTGCCAGGTTGAGTGAGTGGACAGTGGAAAGGGAAGACAATTTAGGTGTCTCTTCCCAAGCTCAAGAAGGGCTATTGGCTAACAATTGTCAGGATATCCTTCCTCCAACACAGCCTTCATCACTTCCTCTCCTGCCACTGCTTCTTCAGTATCTCCTTTCTTCTCCAGTGCCAAGTAGAATGACCCAGGGGAGACAATAGATAAATGGTATGAATGAGTAATAGGATGACTAGGAGGGAAGGTCAGAGAGGACCAGGACCGATCTGCTGTTTGATAACCTAATTATATCAGGAACTCTAGTCAACTCCTTGCTGGGTTAACCAACCTGCTCACGTGATCTGAAAATTTTCCTGATGCAGACTACAATATGCTGGAGCCTTCTGGCAGCAGTTTCCTCTGGATACCCACATTTCTCACATCATTCAAGTTTGCAAGTGAGGTCAGTTGTGTTTGTTCTCGAATCTGCTTATGTTAGGCATTCTGGTTATTTTAATAACGTACATTCACTAAATATTACATGCACTGATGAAATTAATGTGAAAAGAGAGAGCACAGCTGTTTCTATGAAGACCTAGCTGAATGGTTTGGAACTTGATAAAGGAGAGTCAGCTAAGACAATTGCTGATAACTTTGGTATGGGTGAGAGAACTGGAAAAAAAACATGTAAAAAAGTAAAAATATGATAGGGGTCAACATATAGTTGATTTAAAAGTATTTTTAAAATTCTTGATGTACTTTAAGGAGGTCAAAACTGGGTGGTTTATTTCAAGTGTGGTTTATTTAAGAAAGAAACTCAAATTATGGGGACCGAAAATCAAAGAGAATCTTCGGTTCTATCTCAAAAGGTTCCTGGGTGAATATTCCTTGGTATAGTCTCCATTCATTTGAAGTGCTTAATGTATGCACGTATCACTTTTTCATGATTCTCTCCTTACCAGCTTTCCCAGTGAAACAAACAGCTACAGCTCTGCACTGTGTCAGGTATGGGGTGTCTGCTCTGTTTAGAGGTACCTCCTTTGGTCTCTTGGGTCACCAATTAGGCTGCCTGTGGAATTGCTGGCATGTCACCTGCCCCTGGAATCAGTGATCCTTAAGTGGTATAGCTACTGGAGCTACTTTGGCAATGCTGCCTTGGACGGTGTTATTTTTTAGGATTTATTTTTGTCTGCATTGGGCCTTTGTTGCAGCACGTGGGCTTTCTCTAGCTGAGGCGAGTGGGGGCCACTCTTTAGGTGTAGTGTGTGGGCCTCTCACTGCAGTAGCTTCTCTTGTTGCGGAGCGTGGGCTCAACAGCACGTGGGCTCAGTAGTTGTGGCGCACGGGCTTTGGTGCCCAAGGCATGTGGGATCTTCCCAGACCAGGGATCAAACCTGTGTCCCCTGTACTGGCAGGCAGATTCTTATCCATTGTACCACCAGGGAAGTCCCTCATAGCATTTCGTATTGGCCAAATTAAAAACTTGGAAAGTCTAACCCAGATTTGGTCTTTATTTAAGTGGGATCATCCCAAGAAATTTCCATCCCATCTGGGTCAAAATGGATCAGCTAAGTTGAGAAGTAAAGTACCATGCACAGAAGGCAGAGGTACCTCTCCTGATGAGCATGAGTTATATGGTGGCATGCTGGTGGGCCCCTTCCTGTGCAGCAAATGTCACGCATCGGGCAGTCTGTCCACCCTACTGAGGAGGCGGCAAGCAGCAGCTGAGGGGCCCTTCCTGGGGACTGTGTGCTTCCTCAGTGGCTCAGCAGTGTTCCCAACCCATCAAGTGACCACTGGCAACAAAAGCCAAGTCCTCTTACAGGGCATCCGGGGACTTGCTTGAAGCTCAGATGCTGGCTTTTTTTAAATGGATATGTAATTTCTCATTGGAAAAATACTTTTTTGCTCTCATGCCAGCATCTCACTTGGATACCCACTGCCACCTCAAGCTCACTGGCATCCCACCAGGACAAAAACAGAATGTAATAAAAATTTTTACAGTCAATAGATTCATGTACTACATGTGCAATTAAACATTTAAAAAAACATTGAACCTATCATATTTCAATGTCCTTAAAAATTGACTCCCTTTCCAAACTTTCTGTCTCTACTCAGTTCAGTTCAGTCACTCAGTCGTGTCTGACTCTGCAACCCCATGGACTGCAGCATGCCAGGCTTCCCTGTCCATCACCAACTCCTGAAGCTTGCTCAAACTCATGTCCATTGAGTCCATGATGCCATCCAACCATCTCATTCTCTGTCAGGCCTTCTCCCGCCTTCAGTCTTTTCCAGCATTAGGGTCTTTTCCAATGAGTCAGTTCTTTGCATCAGGTAGACACACTAGTGGAGTTTCAGCTTCAGCATCAGTCCTGCCAACAAATATTCAGGACTGATTTCCTTCAGGATTGACTGGTTTGATCTCCTTGCTGTCCAAGGGACTCTCAAGAGTCTTTTCCAATACCACAGTTCAAAAGCATCAATTCTTCAGCTTTCTAGCTTTGACAGATGGACCTTTGTTATCAAAGTAATATCTCTGCTTTTTAATATAATGTCTAGGTTGGTCTCTACTAGTCTCTCTACTAGTGACATCATAATATACCTCAATCTCCTAAACTAAGATACATACAAATCATTTATTTCTCTATTTCCCCCATACCTTCTAATTACTTTTTAGAACAATGGAATTTTAGCATTGGAAGTAACCTTGGTGACCATCAGGTATGGACCCCTCACTAATAGATGGAAAAATAAAGGCTCAGAGAGCTGAAGTGCTTTGCTCCTGGACTAGTTAGTAGTAGAGGTGGAATTAGAACTGGGGTCTAGTTTTCCACTATGACATTCACTGCTCCATGTACTCATTCACTGACTCATCCATTCTCCCATTTAAAAATCTTAGTGCCTCAGTGTATACATGTGGAATCTAAGAAAATGGTATGGATGAACCTATTTTCAGGGTGGGTAAAGAGACACAAATGCATAGAATGGGCAAGAAGAAAAATAGGGAGGAAAGGGATGAAGGCATGAATTGAGAGAGTAGCACTGACATGTATAAGTGACAGCTACTGGGAGGCTGTTATATAGCACAGGGAGCTGAACCTGGCACTCTGTGATCACCTAGAGGGGCAGGATGGTGGTGAGGTGGGAAGAAGGCCCAAGAGGGAAAGGATACACGTATACATATAGCTGATTCACTTCATTGTACAGCAGAAACTAACACAATATTGCCAAGCAATTATACTCCAATTAAAATAAATGTGAGTGCCTCTTCTCTGGTAGCTCAGGCAGTAAAGAATCCGCCTGCAATGCAGGAAACACAGGTTTGATCCCTGGGTTGGAAAGATCCCCTCGAGAAGGAAATGGCAACCCACTCCAGTATTCTTGCCTGGAGAATTCCATGGATCGAGCCTGGCAGGCTATGGTCCATAGGGTCGCAAAGAGTCAGACACGACTGAGCGACTAACACTTTCACTTATGTGCCAAGTAGTATTTTAGGTCCTAGGGAAATCACCACACTAGCAGCTACCAGTATATGGAGCTTGTTGAATGTCAGGCAGTGGTCTAGGGACTTTCCAAATGTCCACTTACTTAATCCTCATAATAACCTATGAGGCGAGTTCTGTTATTAGCCTCCTTCCATGGGTGAGGGAATTTTTCAGGTTATTCCCCATTTTTGGAGACCCATCTAGGCTCTGGGAAGCTGCTGAACCTATTCTAAATGTCTCTCCTCAACTACGAGGACCTTTGCATAAACTTGTCCATCCCAAATTATTCCACCTCTGTTATCACACTTCAGCAACATAAAATCTTTGAGCAGTTGCGTCAAATTCCTTAGCATCCTCTTCTTGCTTGCACATCATGGTCTCTCTCTCAGCCTGGGATGCTTGGAGGGCAAGCCTGTTACTCACTCAAATCTGTGACAGAGCAATTGACAAAAAGTAGATGTTGAAAGAAGGGAAGTTTCTGGTTCTTCCTCAATCCAAGCCACACCTATTCTGAATTCTTAGCTCCAGTGGCACATACTTTCCGGCAATAGGGCTGCCACAGAACAAATAAGATCAAACATCATCCTGGTTACGGGTAATAATACCAACCCCCACTATGGTTTTTATTGACTCCTTATGTGCCATACACCAAAATTTGCACACATTTCTAATTAATGAAACAATTTAATCCTAACCAACAACACAAGAAGTACTATTACTATTCTGCTTTTAAAATGAGATTTCAGAGGCACAGAGAGGTTAAGTAACTTGTCAAGATCACACAGCTAGTGGAACCAGTCAACAACAGGCCCTTTATGCTGACTTCTCTCTCGGTAAATACTGATTTTCTGATTAACCAGGAAAAGGCAATGAGTATTTTGTATTCTGAACTTTAACTTCTCTATTTGATTTCCCAAAATGGAGGTACAGGAATTCAAAATAATTTTGCTTCAGTGACAGCCTGATATAAATTGTTATTTTTATCCCTGTTCTAATTTCACAACTAAAATTACAAAAATCTGTAGAGAAAGGGAAATGGTGCCCTGCTGTGTGCAGGGTAAGATGCTGATGGTTGTGGGTTTATATTCAGGCAAATATTTGAATTTTACTTGGGCCTAGGTTTTCTGGTCCCACCATCCTCCCAATCCTCTCCATTGCCTGGAAAAATATTGGTTTTCACATTCACAAGGGTACACGGCTGCTGCATGGAACTGAGCTACAATTATTCAAATTCCGAGTTGGGCTTTTGTGAGCAGTATTTCAGCCCCAGAAGCACTTATTTTATTAGCAGCCAAATGCTCCGTTTCAAGCCGGAAACCTGGCTGGACCTGCTTATCACATCATTTAGGGCACAGCACAGTTCCAGAGGGACCCGTGGAGATGCCTGCAGATAGCTGATGAGACAGACACGGGGCTCTGCCCCCTGCATCAGGGCCATGCTCCAGACTTGGAAACAGAACCACTGTAGCCTCACAGGGCAGAGGCTTGCCAGGATTCTATCCTCAGAACTATTTCTAGTTGCTGGTTTCCCCTCCCTCAGAAGTGTGATCCAGAGCACGTAGCTTATCACAAGGTCTCAGGACAGGCTCCCTGGAGTACCACCCAACCACAGCTGGCTCTACCTTCCTGTGAAAACCATCCTGCAAATAATCCAAGAAGTTATAGTTCTCATTGCATGCCCCGGTCCCAAGGAGAGCAGCTGTGGGCTGCCCTAGCAGCTGAGTCAGTGAGGAGGGTGCTGTGTGGAGGGGCAGACCATGAAAGGTGCATATGAGTTCAGATTCTGCTGCCTCTACTGAGTGTCTGTTAATAACCTTTGATAAAGAACCAGTTGTTGTTCAGTCGCTTAGTCATGTTCAGCTCTTCGCAACCCAATGGACTGCAGCATGCTGGGCTTCCCTATCCTTCCCTATATCTTGGAGTTTGCTCAAACTCATGTCCATTGAGTTGATGATGTCATTCAACCATCTCATCTTCTGTCTCCCCCTTCTCCTCTTGTCATCAACCTTTCCCAGCACCAAGGTCTTTTCCAATGAATCTGCTCTTCACATCAGGGAGGGAAAGTATTGGAGCTTCAGCTTTAGCATAGTCCTTCCTAATGAACATTCAGGGTTGATTTCCTTTAGGACTGACTTTGTTGATCTCTTTGCAGTCCAAGGGACTCTCCAGAGTCTTTTCCAACATCTCAATTTGAAAGCATCAATTCGTTGATGTTCAGCCTTCTTTATGGTCCAACTCTCACATCCATACATGACTACTGGAAAAACCATAGCTTTGACTAGACAGACCTTTGTTAGCAAAGTGATGTCTCTGCTTTTTAATACACTGTCTAGGTTTGTCATAGCTTTCCTTCCAAGGAGCAAGAACCTTCTAATTTCATGGCTGCAGTCACCATCTGCAGTGATTTTGGAGCCCAAGAAAATAAAATCTGTCACTGTTTTCATTGTTTCCCCATCTATTTGCCAGGAAGTAACCTAGATAGCATATTGAAAAGCAGAGAGATATTACTTTGCCAACTAAGGTCCATCTAGTCAAGGTTATGGTTTTTCCAGTAGTCATGTATGGATGTGAGAGTTGGACTGTGAAGAAGGCTGAGCACTGAAGAATTGATGCTTTTGAACTGTGGTGTTGGAGAAGACTCTTGAGAGTCCCTTGGACTGCAAGGAGATCCAACCAGGCCATTCTGAAGGGGATCAGCCCTGGGATTTCTTTGGAAGGAATGATGCTGAAGCTGAAACTCCAGTACTTTGGCTACCTCATGCAAAGAGTTGACTCATTGGAAAAGACTCTGATGCTGGGAGGGATTCGGGGCAGGAGGAGAAGGGGACGACAGAGGATGAGATGGCTGGATGGCATCACTGACTCGATGGATGTGAGTCTGAGTGAACTCCGGGAGTTGGTGATGGACAGGGAGGCCTGGTGTGCTGCGATTCATGGGGTCGCAAAGAGTCGGACACAACTGAGTGACTGAACTGAACTGAACTGATGGAACTGAATGCCATAATCTTCTTTCTGTGAATGTTGAGTTTTAAGCCAGCCTTTTCACTTTCCTCTTTCACACTCAGCAAGAGGCTCTTTAGTTTCTCTTAGCTTTCTGCCATTAGGGTGGGTCATCTGCATATCCGGGGTTATTAAGATTTTCCCCAGCAATCTTGATTCCAGCTTGTGTTTTATCCAGCCTGGCATTTCTCATGGTGATGGTTTAGTCACTAAGTCAGGTCCGACTCTTGTGACCCCGTGTAGCCTACCAGGCTCCTCTGTCCATGGGATTTTCCAGGCAAGAATAGTGGAGTGGATTACCATTTCCTTCTCCAGGGGATCTTTTTGATTCAGGGATTGAACTCACATCTCCTGCACTACAGGCAGTTACTTTACCAACTGAGCTACCAGGGAAGCCTTGTATTCTGCATATAAGTTAAATAAGAAGGGTGACAGTGTACAGCTTTGATGTACTCCTTTCCAATTTTGAACTAGTCTGTTGCTCATGTCCGGTTCTAACTATTGCTTCTTGACTTGCATACAGGTTTCTCAGGAGACAGGTAAGGTGGTCTGGTATTCCCACCTCTTGAGGAATTTTCCACAGTTTGTTGTGATCCACATAGTCAAAGAACCAGAACCATCAGCAAATATTGACTGAGTGCCCACTATGGCTTAGGAACACACTATGCACTGGATAATACGAGTGAATGAGGTGGACCAGCCCTGCTCTCATGGAGCTGACAACTGACTGGGCATCCAATCCGAGTACAGTGTGAGAGATGCGAGGATGTGGCCTCTCTAGGCCTCAGCTGTATCTGAAGTACAGGGATAGTATAGCTTTAGAAGACTGACACATAGATATATTAAACAGTCTTCAGGGAAAGTACAGGGCAAGAGTCTAGTAAATCCCTGCTTGGACAGAGGTAATTCCCTGCTTACCCAGGGCCCAGCTTCACCCACTGTTTGTTTTCTCAGGTAGGGTAATTCTTATATACCCCTCCATGGCCTGTTACTCTTCCCTTCTAACTTTCAACCATCAAAAACACCAATGAATTATTAAAAAGTCTTAACAAGTCTGTGAGAAAGGAAATGGCCAGGGGGACATGCCCCCTTGATCCAGCCCTGCCTGAAATCCTGTCCCAGGAAGTAGTGTCAATGGCCACTGGCCCAGTTCTCCATGGCCCCACAGAATGAGCACGTTGGCCAGACCTGATAAAACTTTTCTTCCCCTCCCACCTTCCCTTCCAAGGGCTGCATCTTTCAGTGGGCCCTGCCTTTCACCAGTATGTGGAATGGCACCTGTCAACTATACGAGAAAGGGCTAAGCAGGGCAGAGACCCTCCTCCCCGTGCACCACAGTCACCCCACAGCAAAGATGTGCCTTCTGCATTCCCAGTAAGTTGGGGCCGTGGCTTTAGTGCTCACCATAGTCCGTGTTTTCAGGTTCCCAGCAATTTGAAGGCCAGAAGTATGGGGCCTGCAAAAGAGCACAGAAGTCAGGACTGAGGATGCCAACTCGTGCCCTCCCCTGCCAGGGGCCCATGGGCAGCCTTCCCTTGGCCTGGGGAGGATTCCTCCCTGACAGGCTCTGTCTGCATGTCTTTTGTGTTGACACTGTACCCTGACTCTTTCCTGTTCTTAGCATAGCTGAGGCCAGTCAACATTTTAATCTAAGTGTTGAGAAATAAAATCTCAGGTCAGCCAAATAAATGCAAAAATGAGAAACCTAGTTTACAGGGCAAAACCTTCGTATCCTGAAACAATAGAAGTCTAATGCAGGAGGCAGACAAGCACAGTTTCCTGGGGCATAAGCTCCAAGTTCCTTTATCGCTTTGCTATGGATTGAATGGTGCCCTCTTGAATTTCTATGATGAAGCCCTAACCTGCCCACCACCACTCCACCCCAGTGTGACTGTATGTGGAGTAAAGAAGTGATTAAGGTTAAATGAGATCACATGGGTGAGGCCCTGATCACACAGGATTAGTGTCCCTATAAGAGGAAACACCAGAAGCTAAAAACCTCTGTCACTATGTCTCTCTCTCTACCACATTAGGACACAGTGAGGACTGATCATCTGAAAGTCAGGATGAAAGCTCTTCTCACAAACTGAACCCCACTTGAGGCTTAATCTTAGATTTCCATCCTCAAGAGCTATGAGATATACATTTCTGCTTTTAAGCCACCCTGTCTATGGTATTGATATTTTCTTATGGCAGCTGAGCAAACTCAGACATTCTTTGACCCTGTCTGAAGAACTCCGTTCCAAAGACTTTTGGTTTAGGCCTTGACACAACCCCTTATGCTCTGCTCAAATTCATTGTAGGACAGGATCTGAGAAAAGGAGAGGAAAATGTTTGGGAAGTGTTACTAGGTAGTGAATAGAAATTTCACACCAAGAAGGTATATGTAACACGATATAGCAGTAGGATTA
This sequence comes from Aepyceros melampus, assembly GCA_006408695.1. Classification (NCBI taxonomy): domain Eukaryota; kingdom Metazoa; phylum Chordata; class Mammalia; order Artiodactyla; family Bovidae; genus Aepyceros; species Aepyceros melampus. The sequence continues at coordinate 295,337 of SJXQ01012279.1, forward strand.
AGGACTTTTCTATCCAGCTGATCTAGGTTCCAATCAAGGCTATCCCCTGGATTGACTAAATGTCCCATTAATTCTCCAGGTATCTCAGTTTTTGCAACTGTAAAATGGGTGATATTTATCCCCCCAAAGTTTGTTCTTCAGAATAAGTGAGATATGTGTAAAACAACCGGTGAATGGTAAGTTCTCTGTGAGGGCATTTTACTATTATGTGGGGGGTGGGATGTGCAAAAAATAGCACAGACAAGTTTGCTTTCCCAGAGTTGGTGGGAGGTAGGAGTTGCTTCCTTAAATACCATCAGTTTTTTAGGTAGTTCTAATCTGAGATCAGATGATGAGAAGAAAAGGAGAAGCTTAAGGCCTACCTGGAAACGATAAAAGGTGCCATCATCCTTCATGGTAAGAACATGGTCCGAGATGGGAAAGACGTAGCCCTGGGCAGCTATAAGGCTTCCCAAGTGTATTGCTTCAACTGAAGGGACAGGGAAGAAGAAAGAGAAGTTATTGCAAAACTGTCAGATTGCAGGGCTACTTAGATGAGGTGTAAGTGGGATGGGGTAGGGTGAGCAGAAGGGCAACTGGAAGTCAACTGTCATCACCCCCAGATCACAGCATGATTGGCTGATAATTTCTGAAATGACTGCACTGGGCTGAGTGGAGATATCAATGGCTGGGAAGGTGACACGTGTCTGAGACTCCTATGGATCCCAGCTCTGAGCATCTGATATTGTTTAACCCCCCAAGACTTCCAGAAAAAAAGTCTAGCTCCAGTTAGGATCATGAGCTCTGGTGTGGAAGTCTGTAAATAAGTGAGATGCTTCACCTAAAGTGCTTAGCAGTGTCTGGTCCATGGGAAGTGCTCAGTAAGTGCTGGCAGCCCTGATTCATATTTTTAGTTTTATTCTTTTTTTTTTAAATCACCACCAGCAATGAATATGCAGCCCACAGAGTCTTCAGACTCACATTGCATTTCCTGACATGAGAATCCCACCAGCAATGAGGAGGGTATTACTGTTTTCTTATGGATAAGGAGGAATTAGAGGAAGAGAAGGCAGTAGCATAGGGAGGCCAACCTAATACAAACATTGATATTTTTGTCACAACTTGTTGTTTTTTTACTTTAGCACCAGCCATAAGTAGATTCACATAAATAGTTAAGAATTTATATTTACTCTGAGCAGAGCTAAGAGAAAAGAAATTTGGATGGCTCTATCAGACATGATGTGTGTGTGCTAAGTCGCTTCAGTCCTGTCCAACTCTTTGCGGCGCTATGGACTATAGCCCATCAGGCTCCTCTGTCCATGGGGTTCTCCAGGCAAGAATACTGGAGTGGGTTGTCATGCCCTCCTCCAGGGGATCTTCCCAACCCAGGGACTGAACCTGTGTCTCTCATGTCTTCTGCATTGGCAGGTGGGTTCTTTACCACTAGCCACCTGGGAAGCCCATGTAATAATCTTTTACAAGCCTAAAAGGATTCTTATCAATAAAAATAATTTTTGACTGCAGAAATTACTGACATACTCAGGGAGTCTCTAGGAATTATTAATTTCATAAGTTCGGAAGCTTTTAAAGTGACTTGTATTGGCTTTATTTGCAAACTTTTGAAGAGTTTTAGCTGGGGGAGCCTCATGGGCTGCACAGAGTCGGACACGACTGAAGCGACTTAGCAGCAGCAGCAGCAGCAAGTAATTAAACCTCTTCATTGTGATTCAGGCAATGTAATTTTAAGAGCTGGCTCTAGAAGGCTGTTCAGTGACAGTGCTACAACTTTCAAGAGGTTGTATATGATCAGTCATTTTGCATAATGAGAATCTGCTATTCTTCTTTGGAAGGAGTGCATACATTTATCACTGGTAGAATTGGGATGAATGGAATTGTATTTTACTTGCTTAGTGATAACCAGTTTGGTTCTGAAATCTATATGCTTCAAGAACCATGAGTCCAGCAGAAAAGGGAAATTTCATCACCTGCTCTTTCTTGAGAGAAGGAAAAACAAAACCCAGTAAGAAGGGGACTTTCATGTCACCAATCTGGAGCTAGAAGTCTCACTTCATTGTTCAAAAGGCTTGTGCTTAGAGATGCTGCAGATGGGAAGGAAGAAGGGAGGGAGGGCGGACTTTGGCCACCTGATTTCCCAGGGTCTTGGTTGACCTCATGTCTGCCGGTGAATTGTCCTGACTACTGCTCAACTACTTCTCAGAAGCCCAGGTGGGTTCCAGACCTCGATATCCTCCCAAGGGCATCAAAGTATAATAGACCATGAGAGATAAGACCTGTGTCATTCAGGACCTCTCACAGAAGCTTTGCTCATCAGGACCAGAGGATTCCTACAGCATGTTCTACCATTAGCTGGTTCAGGGCTCTCAGAATATACCATTGCTGCTGCTGCTACTACCACTGAAGATAACGATAAAATACCTGTCAGAAATATGATAATTATTCCAGGAGGGCAACGAAAACAGTACTCTTGGATGAGAAAAAAAAACCCACCATGAAGAAAACCCACGTGACTCTTCATCATGTAACTAAACTTGTAGAGACTTACACAGTTTGGTTTTCAGAAGCAGATAATCGGAAGTCCAGGCTGCCTAAGGCAAACACTTAGGGTAGTCAATATGGGTTTTTCCCTTAAAAGGATTAGCATTTATAGTTTTCTCCTGTGGTTTAAGAACTTGAATAGAATTAAGAATTTCCACTCGACATGAGAGTGGTCCCTGGTCATGATGGAGAGAAAGGCTAGTGTCACTTCTGTTCATGACCTGCTTTCCTAGCGCTCAGATTTCTGGCGACTATGTTTAATTGAATTCTATGAGATTATAAATTGGGCTTCTCTGGTGGCCCAAATGGTAAAGAATCTGCCTGCAATGCAGGTGACCTGGGTTTGATCCCTGGGTCAGGAAGATCCCCTGGAGAAGGGAATGGCAACCCCTTCCAGGATTAATGCCTGGAGAATCCCATGAACAGAGGAGCCTGGTGGGCTACAGTTCATGGTGTTGCAAAGAGTCGGACACAACTGAGTGGCTAACACTTCCACTTCCATAGTCAGTGGTCTATTAAGGGTTTCCCTTGTGTTTCAGTGGCAAAGAGTCTGCCTTGTCATTGCAGGACACATGAGTTTGACTCTTGGCCCAGGAAGATCCCATGTGACAAGCAGCAACTAAGCCTATATACCACAACTATTTAGCCTGTGCTATAGAGTCTGGGAGCTGCAACAAGAGAAGCCACCACAATGAGAACCTGCACACCACAACTCAAGAAAAAAAGCCCTCTTGGCAAAAAGACCGAGCACCGCTCTCCACCACCCCAAAACTCACTAAATAAAAATAACTTAAAAAATAGTCTATTAAGAACATCAGATTAAAATACAGAAATGCTTGAGCTGTCATAGTGACCCCAGCAAGGAATTACAGTTGGAGCCAGACACCTAGAATGGGCACTTGAAAAAAATCTTTAAAAAGCAAAGCAATTGAAGGCCATTTACTTTGGGGCAAGTAGATCTACTCCCCAAGAACATCAGAATACATTACTGCTGCTGCTGCTAAGTCGCTTCAGTCATGTCCGACTCTGTGTGACCCCAGAGACGGCAGCCCACCAGGCTCCCCCGTCCCTGGGATTCTCCAGGCAAGAACACTCGAGTGGGTTGCCATTTCCTTCTCCAATGCATGAAAGTGAAAAGTGAAAGTGAAGTTGCTCAGTCATGTCTGACTCTTAGCGACCCCATGGACTGCAGCCCACCAGGCTCCTCCATCCATGGGAGTTTCCAGGCAAGAGTGCTGGAGTGGGGTACCATGATTACTGGACGTTTATAAATATGACTTTCAGGCATCAAGAATCTTAGTTAAGATGTGGAGTGTATAATAACTTCAGAAAAGTTTACTTACCTAGAATTTTTATTTTTTCCTGGAACCCCCCACCTCCATTTTCTAATTATGTTGTAAAAATAAATTTTATTGCTTATTTGCTGGTGGGAGCACAGATTTGAAAACTGCTTTATTGGCCAGGGTTTGCTGTTGTTTTTCTGGTGAGGTTTTCCTAATTGCACTGCACAATTAAAGTTGAAAAAAATCACTCCTTCACTTCTTGCAGAAGCAGAGAACAGAAGGAGTCTTAGCAAATAATTAAACCTCTTAATTGTGGATCAGGCAATCTAATTTTAAGAGCTGGCTATAGCAGGCTGTTCCGTGACAGTGCTACAACTTATCTTTAATTGCTGTGGCTAACCAGAGTCCATGTTATTGTATCGCGCTCTTTGGCATTCTAAATGGTTGCTCATTTCCTCCAAGGGTAATTTAAATTTAAAGACAGAAACTCAGTGGAGGAAATAAATTAATTTTGTTTGTAAAGGGAGTGATTCCACATCTTGGAATTCACTTGTATAAGCCCAGTTCTCAGGAGGGTAGGAGAAACTGGTATGGAACTTGGGTATGGCTTGTTCACTAGTATCATGCGGGTCAAGTCAGGGTTGAGGGTCAAGTACCTGGGTCCTCGATGGAAAGGTTCTTCATAAGCCACTGTACAATGTCCGTACCTGCAACAGTAAAGCAATTTCAATTGAAGACCTCATGGATGTTTAACTCTGTGCCAGAGGAAATATGGTTACCCGAGAGATCCCTAGGTCCAATTAGCACACACCTGGAGAGCTAGGTAATACTGATACTTTTCCATCCTAACCAACTCTGTCCACCCATTAGGATGCTTCCATAGTCACAATCCCATTCTTTTCCTCAAAAAATCCATGTCTGATGACTCAGGATGATCTTGTGTCCACGTTTCTAGGGAGCTTAGGGAGGAGACTTCCTGGGAATACATATTTTGATGACAGGCTAGAAGACGTTTTATCACTCCAGAACATTTCTGAGGGAGGAGACTTCTTTTAGCTCCCTATCCCCAGTGGACAAGGCCTACCCAACACAGATGACCACACAGGTTCCTGAAAAAAAAATAAACCTCTTATTTCTTCTGGCCTGGGCTTATCCTGAACGAATAAGCCCCTGTGTCTATGGGAAAAACTTCTGTGTGTCCAACCAAACCTCTGTCCTCCATCCCCTGGGCAACAAGATTAACACTTCCAGACCTTCCTGCAGTTGGGTGTGGATTGAGTTCTGACAAAAGAATGTGGGTGGAAATGCCATATGCCATTTCCAGACTCGGATCATAAAAACTCCTGTCTGTCCCTCCACATCCCACACCCTTTCATCCCCATCTGCTGGATGAAGGGAGAGAGGGCAGAGCCACAATGTGGAAGGAGCCTGGGATCCTGAACAGACATGAAGATTGATGCCCATCTGGGGCTCTGACCTGATTGAAAAATATACTTGTGATGTTGAAACCCAGGCATTTGAGAGTTATCTGTTTTAGTATCTAGTATTACCTTAACTAATGTAAATCCTAAGAATCAGAAGGGACTTTTAAAACTTCTCTACTCCAACCCTAGCCAAGTGTCATCCACAATACCCTGGATAAGAGGTGTTCTATTTCCATTAAAAACAAAACAAAACAAAACAAAACTCCAAGTGCCTGGAAACTCACAAATTCTTTCCTGGCAAGCCTGTCCCAGGTAAGTCATCTTCAGTTTCTCTGAACTGAAATTGGCCCTTCTCTGAATTCCTCTCTTTGTTCTTAGTTTTGCCCTCTGATGATAGAGAGAAGAACTCAGACCTCTCACTCTGTGAGACAGTCCTTCACTTATATGGACAGTACATTCAGTGTATTAGCAATGTTATCCTAGAGTTTCCCCTGCTCCAGGTGAAACACGCCTGGATTCCTCAGCTGTTTCTTCCCATGTTACGATTTGGGGTTTCTCACCACTGTGATCAATATTCTCTGAACATATTTGCTTTTGCTTGCCTCCCTTTAGCACCTAGGACCAGCGTTCTCGGAAAGTGCAGTTCATGTGGGGGTGAAAGCGAAAGTGAAGTCACTCAGTCGTGTCCCACTCTTTGTGATCCCATGGATAGCAGCCCACCAGGTTCCACTGTCCATGGGATTCTCCAGGCAAGAATACTGGAGTAGGTTGCCATTTCCTTCTCCAGGGGATCTTCCCAACCCAGGGGTCAAACCTGGGTCTCCCACATTGCAGGCAGATTTTTGACCTTCTGAGACACAAGGGAAGCCCTCATGTGGGGGTAGAGGAGTTCAATTTTCTGGGAGGTTCTGAACTTCTGGGCAATCTACCATTGTTATTCCCATATCTCGCTTTAAACCAGTGCAAATCTTCAAAGATCTGTACTTTATCACCTCGGGATGAAATGTTAGATGGAAAACACTCTGAAAGGGGCAGTGTTTCCAGAGACCTGAGTCTTGTCATGGGTCTGAGTTGTGCAGTGGGGGAGAGGGCCTGCTATCAGCTCTCCTTGCATTGACTCCCAGCTGAAACACTGGAGAACCAGCAGAGGGGGTTGAACAAATAGTTCCCTTTTTCCAAAAGGAAAGTTGCTCAGAAATTTGACTGGGGGTGAGAAGTGAGATCAGTATAGGCCTGAGGGCTAGACATTTTGTTGCTCTCTGGAAGGAGAAGGAATCTTGCAGAGTAGACTGTCTGGTTCTTTGTGTACCACCCTACCCGCCCAGGACCAGCCTCTACTGACACAGCCCTGCAAGTCCCTCACATTTCAACCTCAAAAGCAGGACTTCTAAGCATTGCCCCACTCTTGCTCCTGGATGGCGTCTATGAGCTAAACTTTGGATTGAAAACACTCCTATTCATTCATGTTCTTTGAGAGAAAGAGTGAGTGTGTGTGTGTGTCTACTTCCTCCAAATTATGCAAGTTCAACATTTGTCCTCGGAAATGAAGAACAAAGCAGAAATCAAATAAGAACTGTAATCCCAAGTTGGGGGTGGGGTGGGGGGAGACTCTAACCTGTTTTTCCCTCAAAAGAAAAATAGTCCCTTTTTTTTGGGGTTGCCTAGAAACGGAGAGGTTTCCAGCATCAGCAACAGCTCTCCCCTGGGCAGGAGGATTATCTTTCTGCTGAGCTTGCTGAACCATTATTTATCACCTGCCAAGATTGATTACTCACCCTGGGACAATGACAGCCCTTCCTTTCCCCTGTTAATTACTGTCATCATTAATATCCATGTCACTAATTAGTATTCATTCACATTGAAACTCCTTCCTTGCTATCATATCCGCTCCCCACCCCCCACCCTACCCGAGCCTTTGGCACTATTGTCTGGGTTTCTGTCTCGCTTTGGCTTTCTGCACTCATGTCCGGCCTAATTGTCCACCAGGCTCCGGTTTGCATTCACAGAGCTCAAGAATCACATGTAACCACAATTTTGGTAAAGAAAGGAAAGCTACAAAAGCCCCTGGCCTTCTCCCCTGGCATTGCAGGGACCACAGACCTGGGTTTCTAGTCGCTGGTGCAGCCATCATGACCGTCACCATTTCATTCAGGGAGCCGGGTGACCATCCCCAGGCTCCCATGGGGCCGAGCTACTGTCCCTGGCTGTCGAGGCCACCACCTTCAGTCTGCAGCAGCACACACCCCACTGCCATCCTCAACACACGTGGGCCCTGCTTGGGGAACCTGAGCACACACAATGATGCCCAGGACTGTGGACAGTCTCATTCTCATGGGCATGGGTTATTGCTTCACCAGGCTAATCCAGGAAGGGCCAGCCTCAGCCTTATGGCAGATTCAGCCTCGGGAACAAGAAAGGGAAACTGTCATAATATTATGTCCTTTAAGATGGCTACAATTATTACACTGTAGAATCAAGCGAAAACAGTCCAAATCATTATCAGGGGAAAGCATTTTTAGTCTTCTTTTTTCTCTTCCCTTTCTTCCTTCTTTTCCCCTTCTCCCAATCATTCTTCTCTTCTTATTCTAGTAAGAAATCAAGCAGATTATTTTTCTATTCTATCAAAAATTGAAGGTTTCCTTTTGCTACTGCTACTGGATTCTGTTTCTTATCTTTTCAAGCTGCAGTCCCAAGTGGAGTGGGTCTGGAGCACAGCCTCCCACTGCCCCAGGCCCGGCGCTTTTGCTGCTCTTCAGGACTTCCCAGGTGGCTCACTGGTAAAGAATCCACCTGCCAATGCAGGAAAATCAGGAAATGCAGGAGGTGCAGGTTCGATCCCTGTGTCAGGAAGATCCCCTGGAGGAGGAAATGGCAGCCCACTCCAGTATTCTTGCCTGGAAGATCCCATGGACAGAGGAGCCTGGTGGGTTATAGTCCATGGAGCGCAAAGAATGGGACATGACTGAGCAACCAAGCACGCCCCCAAGGAAAGGGCAGAGGAATGAATATAGGACTTGCAAATCTGTCTACTTCCTGAGGAGTAGAGAACCGGAGGCTTGTCACGGGCCTCTGATCAGTGGCTCCCTGGCCATCTGGCTGGGCCTGAGTCTCAGAGTGGCCTTCTGTAGACTCTAATGGGGCTGTACTAAGGGTGAGCCCCTCCTCCCTGGCATTTGTTTACTTACTTACTTACTTGGGTAGAGTGAGACTCAGTGACCTCCTCCAAAGTCATATTAAGTCTAGATCAATATAAACTGGATTTGAGTAAGCTAGTAAGACCTTCCAAGATTTTAGAGAGCTCTCTTTCTGGCATGGGGGAGACCCTAATTATAAAAGCATTCTGTTCTGGGCTCAGCTTCAGGTGTTTTAAGCTCCCTGAAAGAACAAGGGATACCTTGAACTTCTTTTGAAATAAGTCAGAACCCAAGCAGATCCTACGATGACACACTTCTTTCATTTCCCCCAAAGTTTTGTATCAATCTGAACCCAAATTAGACTATGCAAGCTTGACAAAAGACTGGTTCCAGTCACCTGCAAATTTCAAGTTCCCTGCAACTTGGTAGCTTGTATATCATAGTTCTGGTAACTGAAGCAATTAACAACTTATTCATCAGTCCTTCCCACTAGGGAAAGACACTTCCATTTGAGTAAACTATTTTTTTCTGGAGCCCAACCGAGGATAAGATGGTAGTCCTTAGCAAGGGTATGACTCCATTCTCCATTGGATTTTCACGAAACTGCCAAGGTCTCAACCGCTCCTCTGAGTGAAGAATGCAGCTCTATGCCATCTCATCATGCACGCAGGTGCCACGTGCAGGCCAGTGTCCACCCAGAAGGATGACAATCCCCAGTGCCCACTGTACTAGGCCAGCACTAGACACTTAACCCTGTCGTCATATGTCATCTTGACAATATGTAAAATATAGTAACTCACATCCATTTTAGAGATTAGACCCAGAGAGGCCCCAGGTCACATGTTAGTACTTAATGCAGCCCAGTTTGGAACCCAGAACATCTCATGCCTAATATTATTTCCACTACACTGTTCTGCTCCTCTTATCTCTGAATAACTTTCCAAGTAGCACACAGAACAACTGGAAAAGTTATCTTCTGTACTCAACTGCCTTCCTGAAGCTGAGACACTAGTTTAGCCATAATAATAATTACTGCTTTAGCTATTAAGCTAATAATTTATTGAGTAATTTCTCTATTTGAAGTTTTGGAATGATTCTACTATAATACTGCATGCATGCTAAGTCGCTTTAGTCATGTCCGACTCTGCGACTCTTTGGACTGTAAGCCCACCAGGCTCCTCTGTCCATGGGATTCTCCAGGCAAGAATACTGGAGTGGGTTGCCATGCCCTCCTCCAGGGGATCTTCTTGACCCAGGGATCAAACCTGTCTCTCTTATATCTCCTGCACTGGCAGGCAGGTTCTTTTACCACCAGCGCCATTAATAATTTCACGATGTAAACAGATTATTATCTCCATTTAGCAGATGAATTGAAGGACACTCTATTAGTAGAGAAGTTTTTACAGCTTTAGGCCATTCTTTTATGACTTAGTTAAAAAACAATAAAATATAACAGTTAGCTATCAGAGAAAGCTTAAGAGGAAACATTTAGCTGGGCTTTGTTGGGTGGATGAAGTGAATAGCTGCCAGTAGGAGAGAAGGAAATACAGGTAGAAGGACTAGTGTGGTAAAGCCTAGTGGCATTTTAAGGGGTACTGTTTGATCAATGGGTTTGATTTTTCCAAGGAAAATGGTGTCACATTTAACAGATATACATTTGCTTCCCAAGCATATGAAGCGATAAAGCACATTGCTTATAAAGTCGGGCAGACTTCAGTTCCACTCATGGTACATCATCTCCAAATTGTATGGCCCTGGGCAGGTGCCTTAACCACCACCCCTTCCAGTCTTCACACTCATGGGTTAACTGGGGGAAATTCTGTCTGCTTTTAGGATAAAACAAGAGAAACTCTCACCAAAATCCTGACCTGTGGTTTTGCTGAAATTTCTTATTAGGTCACCTACCTGCTCTGTGCCCTCATTTTTTTCTTGTATGAAAATGAGGACGATAATAAAAAGGACCTGATGTTTAGGCTCTGGGAGACGCTGTATGCACAAGGCCGGCCCAGTGCCTGGGATGTAATAAGCGTAACATGCGTGAGCTACGGAGGCAGTCTGTGTTCCATATTCACATTGGAGCCAAGTGTCTCACCAAGTCATCGGCAAGGCTCAGAGAGGCAGCAACAACTTGAACTGCTTGTTATCTGCCTGCTTTTTCACTTCAGGCCTCAGAGAATCTCAAAGGTCTTCTGATACTTTTTAGGAAGGGTTTTCTTGATGGACAGAAGGGGAGGGAGTTGCAGAAGGCAAGCTTTATGAGGCTGGCGGGGCCTCATGGAGCCAGGGGGCGGGGGACCCGCTCTGGCAGCTTTTGTAGCCTTGCTCCTCAGAGGACACTTTCTGGGTCAGGGAGGACCTTCTCTAGGAGCACTCCTCTCAGTTTGGAACCAGACATCCACGATCTGATGGTCAGTGTCTGCCTCTCCCCGTATCTGCTTCCTGGGACCACCTAACAAAGCACCACAAACGGAGCAGCTTCAACCACAGAAGTGTATCGTCTCTCATTTCTGGAGATGGGAAGTCCCGGACGCAGATGCGGACAGAGCTGGTTCAGCTGAGAGCTGTGGGGAGAAGCTGTTTCAGTCTCTCACTCCTGGAGGTTTGCTGGAATCTTTGGTGTATCTGTCTTGTGGAAGCATCACCCCAACCTCTGCTTTCGTCTTCACATGGCCCCTTCCTGTGTGCGTTTCCCTGTGTCCACTTTCTCTTCGTTCTAAGGACATAGTGGATGAGGGCCCACCTAAACTAGTTCACTTTAACTAATTACACATCAACAACCTTGTGTCCGAATCAGGTCACATCCTAAGGGCTTGGAGTTTAGGACCATGACATAGAAATTTTGGGGGTGACACAATTCAACCCATAACAATCGTTCTGAGCGACCAGGACTCTTATATTTTTTCATCTCCGGCACCAAGCAAAAGACCTGTCATGAAGCTGGTTTAATTAATGCTTATTGATCAACAGCTACATTCAAATGGGCATCATATAATACATAGCCATTCATATTGCACATATTCATTACGTTAAAAAAATTTTTTTTATCAGTTTTTTGTGACACATGAAAACTTCATCACAGGCCAGCACCAGCTGTGGTATTGGGCATTTTGCAACTACTTCTTTAGAAGAAAGTTCAAGGTTTTTCACCCATTGACATTTGCTTTCAAAAACCACCTTTCTCCCTGTAAAAAGAAGTCTCAACAAATACTTTAAAAAACATCAGGTAAATAGATAAACAGCCAGGATTGGCTGCCTAGCACAGGGAACTATATTCAGCATCTTGGAATAAACTATAATTGTTGTTCAGCCGTTAAATCCTGTCCCACTCTTCGTGACCCCATGGACGGCAGCACAGCAGGCTTCCCTGTCTTTCACTATGTCCCAGGTTTGCTCAAACTCACATCCATTGAGTCTGTGATGCCATCCAACCATTTCATCCTCTGTTACCCCCTTCTTCTGCCCTCAATCTTTCCCAGCATCAAGGTCTTTTCCAATGAGTCGGAAAAGGACCAAAGAAGAACACAGATAACTATCCATAGACATATATGTATAACCGAATCACTTTGCTGTATACCTGAAATTAACACAACATTGTAAATCAACTATACTTCAATAAAAAAAACTCAAAACTTAGGTAGGAATCTGAACTGCCCCTGTCTCCTCATTCACCCTTGGCTGTCACTTAAAGAGGGCAACCAGTAGAAGGAAAGGTGGTCTTCAGTGCTCTTCTCGGGTTGAAAGACCCCCTCCTCCCTCCCCTCTCCTGGGCCTGCGCTGGCCCCCCTGGCTCTCTGGCTGCAGAGTTCACGCTGCCTGCGACCGGCTTCGAATCGGCGCTGATTCTCCCTTCTTAACAGGAGGCTTTTGTGTCAGTCTGACTTGAACAGTCGGGAGCAATGAAATCCAGACACACAGACCGATGATTTTGAACCGGCGATACCCAAGCATCACTGCCTTCTTCAGCCCTAAACCAGGGCGGGCCGGGCCCACCTCCCTGGGGTCTTCTTTCCAGGCCAGGCACATAGGCCTGCCCACCTCCATGGGCACGTGGCAACTGCGCCCCACAGCGACCCACAGTGGGAAAGACAGCCAGCCACGGGGAACCCCCTGGTGGGCCTTCTCCTGCCTGCCCCCTCCCCCCCCGGCTCAGACCGCGTTTCCCCGCGTGCTTCCCATGCATTATGAAAAATAATAGGGGGCAGGAGACCGGCCGAGGTTATTACCAACTCATAAATCAACCGGGAAGCTCGGAGGGTTGTGGTGAGGTGTCTGAGCCGGGCTCCCCCCTGTTTGTTATCTCACCCGGGGCCCCCACCATTGATTCATAACCTCATAACCCTCCGCGTCCGAATCCCAAGTCTTCTATCTAATTGTCACCCGCCGAGTACATGGTTTGCAAGAGGATGCGGCGGCGGCAGAAGTGGGGGTGGAGGAGAGATTAGTTTTGTCAATCAAAAGCGTCCAGGGCGAGGAGGTGCACACCCGGGATTTAGCTCAACGATCAGCTTATTAAAGGGGAGGCTGGCTATGCTACACAGATGCATTTCGCACAGGGAGATGGAGGAGCTCGGCCTCTGTGGGGAGGCGGGTAGCCCCTACTCCCTGAGGGTGGCTGCCGCCCAGGCCCGCCTTCCGCCCCATCCGAAGGCAGAATGAAAAACAGACAAGCAGATTTGCAGCTTTGGGGGAGAAGTGAGCTCACACCAGGTGTCCACTAGGCACATTGGAGAGAACGTGACAAACGTTCTGAGGACTCTGGCTCCTTTCCAGGAGCGCTGGAGGGGCCCCAGGGCTGGACGGTGTCAGAGCAGGTGCTGTCTACTGGTCCCCTCATCTGTGTGCCTTTGAACCTGAAACGAGGTCTGAGAATGCTGAACTTAATCTGAGAGGCTAAGGCTTTCTGGAAGGGAGCAGGAGAAGCAGTCTTTGTGATGCCCAGGTGTGCAGGCTGCAATCACTTTACCTGGAATCTGATCCGTCTGACTGCACTGTTGGGGAATAATGCTGACATGCTTCCACAGCACTGATCTAAGGCTTACATCTGCAAAGTGCTGCTGGACACCTGCCACCACCTCGGGAAGGGCAAGGTTTGCTCAGCAGGGAGTGTGAGCAGACCAGCTTTCAAGCGGAGTCTGGGACACATAGGTGCCTGTGCAAAGACTGAATCCGTGATGCACTCATTTTAGCTCTGGGGTCCTGGAGCTCTGGCTTCCTGGAACACTATTGGTTTTTGTCATCAGACAGACCTGGGTTCATATCCTGACTCTGCCCCTCCTAGCTGATCACCTTGACACTCAGTTTACCCACTTGCAAAATGGGTCCATCACAGAATCTACCCCAGGCTGTGTTATGAGTATTTAAATGGAGGTGGGCACCCCCATCCATGGGAAGTTCTGGTTCCTTTCTGCGTACAGCTGATGCACACCTCCATCTGCCCTGAGTGGAGTCTGGCCTGGAGCTCATCTCCTGGGCAGCGAGCCTTAGGTGGAATCGAGCCTTCCTCCTGGCTCCTCCCCCAGCCTGTGTTTCAGGCCTAGACTAGACAGTTCAGAGCTGGCTCTAGCTTCCATCTTTCAAGCTTCTCTGTTTCATTCATATGAATGAGTCCATCCTTTTAAAAACTGGTCTGGGACCTTCTCCATCAGTAGAAGATCTACTCCCAGTTCAATCTGCATTCCTGAGGTAAAACAGAACCCCAAGGGACCCCAACATCTCTCCTCCATCCCAGCTACAGCCAAGCCCTTATCTTGGCATCTACCACCAGGGTGGGCCATGAATCCGAATCCTGTGTCTGAATCTGGGTTCCCCCTCCCAGCAGCTCTGCAACCTTGGGGATGTGCCGTACTCTTTCTAGGCTTCAGTTTCTCTAGGATATGATAAAAGCGCTGTCTGAGAGGGAGGCCTGGGATAATTCCTGTAAAAGCTTCAACCTTGTGTCCTTCAGCACAGAGGAAATGATCAGCATGGGCTGACTTCATCATCATCATTATTGCTATTCCTACTGATTGGACCACTCTCGTTCCTTTACCTGCAGTGATTAATAAGATGGCTCTGTTCTTAAACGAAAAGGTGCACACGTGGGCTACAAGGGCTGGACTAGAGTGTTGGTGGGGAGTGTTCATAGGCCACAGACAGAGTATGTAATTCTAGCCCACCCAGTTTCAGGAGACAGTTCACAGAGAAGGAGGTGCTTAGCATCAGTGAGAAATAGAAAAGATTAAGGGGGAGAGTCCTGGATGTAGAGCCAAGAACAAAGCCATCCGAAGCAATCACACCAACAGTACCATGTGACAGCTAGCATTTATATGCAGGCTTGAACAGCGAGTCTCTGTGAAAGGGAACAGAGTCTCGAAGGGCAAAAGCCACAGCATGCTCAGGCATCACTTATATGCGAAGCACTGAGCCCGTCACCAGGGGCTGAGAGTCACGCGTGAATCACAAAAGAACCAGGCTTAAAGAGCTGCAGGGAGATGATGTCAGAACTGCCGGGGAATGAGCTCATGCTTTCCTGGCATCGGGATGCTGGCCTTTCCCCCCGATCCCTCCCTCAACCTGGGTCGCTGCCAGCGGTGCCCTGATCCCTACCTGCAGTTGACCTCAGGAAGTGATGTGCTGTTGGGTTGGCCTGCACCCCTCACACCTCTGCTGCTGGACACCGTCCCGGATCGTTGCTCAGCTGCCTTCAGCAAGGTGCCCAAACCCAGAGGGACTCATGTGCGGGACACCACCATTATTTCCGCTCCCCGTCATCTTTCAGGGAACGGTGTCGCCTTGGGCTTCTCTGGGGTCCACTGCCATCTTGCCTCCAAGGACTACTCCCCCTCAACTTTCCCCTGAAGGACAGTCTTGAGTGCTTGGGGCTGAGAGCGGGGCTGTCTGGGGCGGGGGGTGGTGGGTGTTGATGACCATGAAACAGAAGCAGTGGCAGGAGTGATAGGGGCTGGGCAGAGGCCTGTGTGCCCTGACCCTGCTGAGGGCTGGCGAGGGCTCTGGATAACAAGTCGTCAGCAAAAAACGGGAGCAGAAGTCCATGGGGAAGCTGGTGGCAGTCAAGCCACACTGCCCACCTTCCCTGCCCCGGTCTTTCCTCCTAAAATCCCTAACTCCTTTTCTGCTTTGGGCATTTAGGTAAGAAAAAAGTGAGATAATGAGGGGCCTGGATGTTGTGAAGCCTGGGAGGCGGGCGAGGTTACATTTACATGGAGGCCTGAGAGCAGGAAGATGATGCATCTGGATGGAGAGCAGTGAGGTGGGAACAGGCAGAAGCAAGTGCAGGCAACCAGAGGTGTGATGGGAGGCAGAGGGGCTGCACCCCCTGGAAGTCTCTGGAAGGCTGGAGCAGGGGAGGGGTCTGTGCGTTTTTAAAGGCTCCTTTGGATGCTGCGTGGAGAAGGGATGGCAGAGGGGCAGGAGAAGCAGAAGACCAGCCAGCAGCCATTTTTCGTGGTTTTGAGAAGAAATCTAACACAGCCTGGGCTCCCTGGTGGCAATGAAATGGAGAGGAGCAAAATGGGCCTGGGTCTGTTTCAGAAGCAGGGCTCCTGGTCCCCTTTGGATGCATGGGACCCGGAGTATGAAAACAAGAGGAGTCAGGCTTGACTTCTGGTTTCTAGCTTGACTAACTGAATGCAGGTGGAGCTTAGCCTACCTGAGATGGGGAAGCAGGTTGGGGAGGAAGCCTGGGTTCATTACTGGCCATGTTTTGTCTGAATCAGATGATACAGCAGCCATCCAAAAGGTGATGTTGAGTCTGCCAGTGGACATAGGAGGCTGAGTTTTCAGGGACAGAGCAGGCCTCGGATTGTATTTGGGTGTCACTGGTGGGTAGAATGTACCTCAAGGAGGGAGGCTGGGTGAGATCACAGGAGGAGAACATACAGACAGAGAAGAGAAGGCTTTGGAACCGAACCCTGGGCCTGGCAGTGGCATGGCTAGGTGGGGACCCAAGCCTGCCCTTCCTCGCTCTGGAAAGCCTTCTGTTACCCTGAGCGCCTGGGCTTCTCTCTTATGTGACTTATCCAGTGATGCATCCTCTTCCTCAGGAGATGGGAGACGAGAGGATAAATGAGCTCCAACTCTCTGCCACCTGCCCTTCCGGCTCACGTCATGATTCAGGGAAAAACTGACACTCCCCAGTACGCCCAGCACCTGACTGCTCTCCCCAGCGCCCAAGCCAGCCCGGCAGCTAAGGGTTTCTGTGTTCTCTTCTGATTTATAACTAAGTTCAAAAACTTGCTTTCTGGCTTTTCTGTCACTAAGTTCCCTGAAAGCATCTTGTGGGGGCTCTGGAGCTGGCCCGCGGCTGAGCTCTACTGAGTGAACACAGCCTGGGAGTGACGTCAAGCTTCACATCCGACCCGGGGTTACGGACTCTGGGGAGGAATGCCGTCTTTCTAGTGGACAAGCCTCATTTCGTTTCCATCAGCTGCAGACCAAGAGAAGCTGGCTTTTGTTCAGAGAACATGTTAGGAATGTTTCAAACTGAGAAATCTTCTACAGTAAGTTCTTGACATACAGATGAGTTCCGTTCCAAGACTGCATTCATAAATCCGGTTTGTTCCTAAGTCCAACAAAGTTAGCCTAGATAACTAGTCAGCCTAGATAAAGCTAGCCAACTGTACTGTGATAGGCTTACAATACTTTTCACACAAATAATACATAGAAGACAAACAAAAAAATAAAATATTTTACAATAAATTTTTTACAGGCGTATGGCTGCTTTATAATGTTGTCTTAGTTTTGCTGTACAGCTAAGTGAATCAGTAATATGTATACATGTATCCCCCCTTTTTTCCATTTCCTTCCCATTTCGGTCACCACAGAGGACTGAGTAGAGTTCCCTGAGCTGTGCAGTGTTTTCTCATCAGTTATCTATTTTATACACAGTACTGTATATATCAATCCCAATCTTTCAGTTCTGTACACCTGTGTCGCTATTTCTGCTCTGCAAATAAGTTCATCTGTACCGTTTTTCTAGATTCTACATATAAGCCAAATTCGACAATGTCTGGTTTTCTCCGATTTATTTCACTCTATATGACACTTTCTAGGTCCATCCATGTCTCTGCAAATGGCACGATTTCATTCCTTTTTTTTTTTTTGACTGAGCAATGGTCCGTTGTGTATAGGTACCACATCGTCTTTATCCATTCCTCTGTTGATGGATCCTTAGGTTGCTTCCATGTCCTGGCTATTGTAAAGAGCGCTGCAGTGAACACTGGGATGAGTGCTATCTTTCTGAATTACGGTTTTCTTTGGGTATGTGTTCAGGAGTGGCTGGGTCACATGGCAGTTCTATTTTTAGTTTTTGAGTATTCTGTTTTTGAGTATACTGTTCTCCATAGTGAATCATTTACATTCCCACCAACAGTGTAGGAAGTCACCCTTTTCTCCACACCCTTTCCAACATTCATTGCTTGTAGATTTTTTTTGATGATGGCCATTCTGAGTGGTGTGAGGTTATACCTCACTATAGTTTTGATTTGCATTTCTCTAAGAGTTCATTAGAGAATAGGCCAAGATGAGCTACCCCACGTCTGAGGTTGGGGTGGCGGCCGAGAGGAGCAACCTCATGTCCAAGGAGCAGTGGCTGCACAGGGGCAGGAGGGCCAAGAGGAGCTACTCCACATTCAAGGTCAGGAGGGGCAGCTGTGAGGAGATGCCCCTTGTCCAAGTTAAGGAGCAGCAGCTGCACTTTGCTGGAGCAGCCATGAAGAGACAGCCCATGTCCAAGGTAAGAGAAACCCAAGTAAGATGGTAGGTTTGCGAGAAGGCATCAGAGGGCAGACACAATGAAACCATAATCACAGAAAACTAGCCAATCTGATCACACGGACCACAGCCCTGTCTAACTCAGTGAAACTAAGCCATGCCATGTGGGGCCACCCAGGATGGGCAGGTCATGGCGGAGAGGTCTGACAGAATGTGGTCCACTGGGGAAGGGAATGGCAAACCACTTCAGTATTCTTGCCTGGAGAACCCCATGAACAGTATGACAAGGCAAAAAGATAAGACATTGAAAGATGAACTCCTCATGTTAGTTGGTGTCCCACATGCCACAGAGAACAGTGGAAAAGTAACTCCAGAAAGAATGAAGAGGTGGAGCCAAAACAAAAACAACACCCAGCTGTGGATGTGACTGGTGATGGAAGTAAAGCCCGATGCTGTAAAGAACAATATTACATAGGAACCTGGAATGTTAGGTCCATGAATCAAGGTAAATTGGAAGTGGTCAAAGAGGAGATGGAAAGAGTGAACATCGACATTTTAGGAGTCAGCGAACTAAAATGGACTAGAATGGGTGATTTTAACTCAGATGACCATTATATCTACTACTGTGGGCAGGAATCCCTTAGAAGAAATGGAGTAGCCATCATGGTCAACAAAAGAGTCCAAAATGTAGTACTTGGATGCAATCTCAAAAATGATAGAATGATCTCTGTTCATTTCTAAGGCAAACAATTCAATATCATAGTAATCCAAGCCTATGCCCCAACCATTAATGCTGAAGAAGCTGAAGTTGAATGGTTCTATGAAGACCTACAAGACCTTTCAGAACTAACACACAAAAAAGATGTCCTTTTCATATAGGGGACTGGAATGCAAAAGTAGGAAGTCAAGAAACACCTGGAGTAACAGGCAAATTTGGCCTTGGAATACAGAATGAAGCAGGGCAAAGGCTAATAGAGTTTTGCCAAGAGAACACACTGGTCATAGCAAACATCCTCTTCCAACAACACAAGAGAAGACTCTACACATGGATATCACCAGATGGTCATCAGTGAAATCAGATTGATTATATTCTTTGCAGCCAGGGATGGAGAAGCTCTATACATTCAGCAAAAACAAGACCGGGAGCTGACTGTGGCTCAGATCATGAACTCCTTATTGCCAAATTCAGACTCAAATTGAAGAAAGTAGGGAAAACCACTAGACCATTCAGGTATGACCTAAATCAAATCCCTTATGATTATACAGTGGAAGTGAGAAATAGATTTAAGGGCCTAGATCTGATAGACAGAGTGCCTGATGAACTATGGACAGAGGTGTGTGACATTGTACAGGAGACAGGGATTAAGACCATCCATGGAAAAGAAATGCAAAAAAGCAAATTGGCTGTCTGAGGAGGCCTTACAAATAGCTGTGAAAAGAGAAGCGAAAAGCAAAGGAGAAAAGGAAAGATATAAGCATCTGAATGCAGAGTTCCAAAGAATAGCAAGGATAGATAAGAAAGTCTTCCTCAATGATCAATGCAAAGAAATAGAGGAAAACAACAGAAGGGGAAAGACTAGAGATCTCTTCAAGAAAATTAGAGATACCAAGGGAACATTTCATGCAAAGATGGGCTCAATAAAGGACAGAAATGGTCTGGACCTAACAGAAGCAGAAGATATTAAGAAGAGGTGGCAAGAATACACACAAGAACTGTACAAAAAAGATCTTCCTGACCAAGATAATCACAATGGTGTGATCACTTATCTAGAGTCAGACATCCTGGAATGTGAAGTCAAGTGGGCCTTAGAAAGCATCACTACGAACAAAGCTAGTGGAGGTGATGGAATTCCAGTTGAGCTATTTCAAATCCTAAAAGATGATGCTCTGAAAGTGTTGCACTCAATATGCCAGCAAATTTGGAAAACTTAGCAGTGGCCACAGGACTGGAAAAGGTCAGTTTTCATTCCAATCCCAAAGAAAGGCAATGCCAAAGAATGTTCAAACTACTGCACAATTGCACCCATCTCACACGCTAGTAAAGTAATGCTCAAAATTCTCCAAGCCAGGCTTCAGCAATACATGAACCATGAAATTCCAGATGTTCAAGCTGGTTTTAGAAAAGGCAGAGGAACCAAAGATCAAATTGCCAACATCCGCTGGATCATAGAAAAAGCAAGAGAGTTCCAGAAAAGTATCTATTTCTGCTTTATTGACTATGCCAAAGCCTTTGACCGTGTGGATCACAATAAACTGTGGAAAATTCTGAGAGAGATGGGAATATCAGACCACCTGTCCTGTCTCTTGAGGAACCTATATGCAGGTCAGGAAGCAACAGTTAGAACTGGACATGAAACAACAGACTAGTTACAAATAGGAAAAGGGGTACATCAAGCTGTATATTGTCATCCTGCTTATTTAACTTATATGCAGAGTACATCATGAGAAACACTGGGTTGGAGGAAGAACAAGCTGGAATCAAGATTGCCAGGAGAAATATCAATAACTTCAGATATGCAGATGACACCACCCTTATGGCAGAAAGTGAAGAGGAACTAAGGAGCCTCTGATGAAGGTGAAAGAGGAGAGTGAAAAAGTTGGCTTAAAGCTCAACATTCAGAAAACTAAGATAATTGCATCTGGTCCCATAACTTCATGGCAAATAGATGGGGAAACAGTGGAAACGGTATCAGACTTTATTTTTTGGGGCTCCAAAATCACTGTAGATGGTGATTGTAGCCATGAAATTAAAAGATGCTTACTGCTTGGAAGGAAAGTTATGAGCAACCTAGATAGCATATTCAAAAACAGAGACATTACTTTGCCAACAAAAGTCCATCTAGTCAAGGCTATGGTTTTTCCTGTGGCCATGTATGGGTGTGAGAGTTGGACTGTGAAGAAAGCTGAGCGCCGAAGAATTGATGCTTTTGAACTGTGTTGTTGGAGAAGACTCTTGAGAGTCCCTTGGACTGCAAGGAGATCCAACCAGTCCATCCTAAAGAGATCAGTCCTGGGTGTTCTTTGGAAGGACTGATCCTAAAGCTGAAGCTCCAGTACTTTGGCCACCTGATGGGAAGAGTTGACTCATTGGAAAAGACCCTGATGCTGGGAGGGATTGGGGGCAGGAGGAGAAGGGGACAACCAAGGATGAGATGGCTGGATGACATTACGGACTCGATGGATGTGAGTCTGCGTGAACTCTGGGAGTTGGTGATGGACAGGGAGGCCTGGCGTGCTGCGATTCATGGGGTCGCAAAGAGTCGGACACGACTGCGCGACTGAACTGAACTGGACTGAACAGTTCGTGATGTCGGGCATCTTTTCATGTTTGTTGACCATCTGTATGTCTTCTTTGGAAGAATGTGTATTTAGATCTTCCCCCTATTTTTTGATTGTGTCATTTCTTTTTTTTTTTTACACTGAGCTGCTTAAGCTATTTGTTTATTTTGGATATTAATCCCTTGTCAGTTGCTTTGTTGGTAACTATTGATGTTGTATGGCTTAGGATACAGACTGAACTAAAGGCTGGTGTCTGATCAAATAACATGATAAAAAACAGTTTTATTAAAATATTTTCTCAGCAATGGTCATATCCAGGTAGTAGATTGAGAGACCCAGACTTGGAGTTCATTTGGAGAGAGTCGTGTATAATTTTGAAGGAATGGGACTATGCTCAGCTCTACATTCCAGAAAAGAAACAAGCAAAATAATAGTGGCTTAAACAAGATAGTAGTATATTCGGTAAAAGAAGTCTGGAGGTGGCTGCATAGGATCCTCAGGAATCCACACTTTAACATTTCTTTTTCACCCTCCGAGTGCTTGGTTTTCACCTCCAAGGTCAACTTATGCTACTGCAACTTATGCTACTTCAGAATGTCTACTGAAGTACCAGCCATCACATCTCTGCATCAAGCAGGGGGTAGAAGGAAAAGCAGAAAGCTAGAGAGTGCCTTCCCCAGGTGAGACCCCTCCTATTAAGCACATTTCCTGGAAGTCCCTTCTTCTGTTCACATATTGTGATACACAGAATAATGGCTCCCCAAAGATGTCCATTTCCTAGTCTCTGGAACTGTGAGTATCTACCTTCCATGGCAAAAAGGACTTTGCAGATGAAATTAAGGCCCTCGAGTTGGAGAAATTATCCTAGATTATCTGTGCGGGACCAACGTAGTCATAAGGCTCTTTATAAGAGAGAGATAGGAATATCAGGGAGAGAAGGCGATGCGATGCCAGAAGCAGAGGTGTGGGTGGGCTGGCACATGAGTGTGTATTCAGAGGAGTGCTTGGGGAAGGGTAGAGGGGTTGGGGTGGAGAGAGTGCTTGTTAGCTGCTGGCTTTGAAAATAGAGGAAATGACCGTGAGCCAAGGAATGCAGGCAACCTCTAGAAGCTGGAAAGGGCACGGACACAGATTCTCCCCTAGAGTTTCAGAAGGAACGAGCTCTGCTAATACCTTTACTCCTGTAAGACCCACTTCAGGTTCCTGACCGCCAGAACTATAATACATTTGCACTGTTTTATTTTAAGCCACCAAATTTCTATTTGTTGTAGCTGTGATAGGAAATGAATACATACATGATGCAGACACCAGAATTCAGTGATCTGACAACCTGGGAAATAGTTTTATTCTGAGTTATAGGATGCTCAGCCAAAAGAGGGACCATATTACTGACTCAGAAAGGAAAAATAGACGTTGAGGTCAGGAACAGCAAACTGCCAGGCAGGACTGTTACCCAAATGCAAGGGTCCCTACGTTTAGCAGAACAGAAAAGTATTCTCAAAACAGGTTTGAATCCACATTGAGGAAACATACCTTAGAAGGCAGCATCAATTCAGTTCAGTCGCTCAGTCGTGTCCAACTCTTTGCGACCCCATGAATCGCAGCACGCCAGGCCTCCCTGTCAATCACCAACTCCCAGAGTTCACTCAGACTCACATCCATTGAGTCAGTGATGCCATCCAGCCATCTCATCCACTGTCGTCCCTTTCTCCTCCTGCCCTCAATCCCTCCAAGCATCAGAGCCTTTCCAATGAGTCAACTCTTCACATGAGGTGGCCAAAGTACTGGAGTTTCAGCTTTAGCATCATTCCTTCCAAAGAAATCCCAAGGCAGATCTCCTTCAGAATGGACTGGTTGGATCTCCTTGCAGTCCAAGAGACTCTCAAGAGTCTCCTCCAATACCACAGTTCAAAAGCATCAATTCTTTGGCGCTCAGCTTTCTTCACAGTCCAACTCTCACATCCATACATAACCACAGGAAAAACCATAGCCTTGATAGACGGACCTTACTCGGCACAGTAATGTCTTTGCTTTTGAATATACTATCTAGGTTGGTCATAACTTTTCTTCCAAGGAGTAAGCGTCTTTTAATTTCATGGCTGCAGTCACCATCTGCAGTGATTTTGGAGCTCCAAAAAATAAAGTCTGACACTGTCTCCACTGTTTCCTCATATATTTCCCTGAAGTGATGGGACTGGATGCCATGATCTTCGTTTTCTGAATGTTGAGCTTCAAGCCAACTTTTCCACTCTCCTCTTTCACTTTCAACAAGAGGCTTTTTAGCTCCTCCTCACTTTCTGCCATAAGGGTGGTGTCATCTGCATATCTGAGGTTATTGACATTTCTCCCAGCAATCTTGATTCCAGCTTGTGCTTCCTCCAGCCCAGCATTTTTCATGATGTACTCTGCATATAAGTTAAATAAACAGGGTGACAATATACAGCCTTGACGTACTCCTTTTCCTATTTGGAACCAGTCTGTTGTTCCATGTCCAGTTCTAACTGTTGCTTCCTGACCTGCATACAGATTTCTCAAGAGGCAGGTTAGGTGGTCTGATATTCCCATCTCTCTCAGAATTTTCCACAGTTTATTGTGATCCACACAGTCATAGCTTTAAAAGATTTGTGGCAACTGATTCAAAAGAGGATTCAAGTAATTCTTTAGGCAGAACATTCTCTGTAAAGCTGAAAGTTACTAACCAGGTATGTCTGAGCCCGGCTGTGAAGGCCCTAGTCTAAAGCAGGGCTTTGAATTTGAGAGAAGTAACTTGCACTATTATCAGTAAGACCTTTGGTCTCTAAAATTTCTCTTGGTAAAGTCAGACAGTAAGCCGCTATAGCTTGAAATCAACATTTATATACTGTTTATTATGTGCCAGGCATGGTTCCAAGCGCCTCACAGATATTTACTCATTTATATGCACAGCAACCAGATGAAGCAGTTACTGTCATTATCCCATTTTACAGATGAAGATAGTGAGGCAGAGAGCAGGTAGGTACTTGCTGAGGTCACATGGTCTGTGAAGTTAGGATTTGAACCAAGGCACTTTGACTCCAGTCATTGTTCAGAGTTAGTCATTTTGCGTGGTTCAGTGGGAGGGTTGGGGAGGAGGGAAGGGCATAATTAAGGAGACAGGCAGGGCCAGAACTTGAAAGTTACAGGTCATTTAAGGGTGAGTTTTCTCTAAATCCTGTCAGATGGTAAGATTCTGCTTGCAATCCAGGAGATCTGGGTTCAGTCCCTGGGTTGGGAAGATCCCCTAGAGAAGGGATGGCAGCCCAATATTCTCTAGTATTCCTGCCTGGAGAATCCCATGGACAGAGGAGCCTGGTGGGCCACAGTCCATCAGTCGCAAAGAGTTGGACACGACTGAGAAACTAATACTTCTAATACTTCCCCTTTCTCTAAATCCTACTTAAGACGCTCTCTTGTCCCCAAAGACTTTTATAGTTCAGCTTTGCCTGGCTTCGTGGACTATCTTATACCAAACTATAAGAAACAGAGTGGCTAGTTCCCAAGCTGCCTGGGAGAAGGAATTAATTTCCAGTTTCAACCTATGATCTGTTCAGAGGCAATTAGGACAGGTAACAGAGAAAACAGGCAGAGTGTGGCAAAGTACTTGCATTACAGAAAACCACTTTATCATATCTGACTCAACCTTGTAAACACCTTGCAAACACCCTCTACCTTGTAAACACTTCTTTTACAGTCAAGTTATGTGTGGTGAATTGGCAGGTGCAAAGATAAAGAAAAGAATGAGATCTTTATTTATTTAGATCCTGGACAGCTTGAGGGATCTCAGTTCCCCAACTAGGGTTTGAACCTGCATCCCAGCAGTGAAAGTGCTGAGTCCTAACCACTGGACCACCAGGGAATTCCTGAGACACTTATATTCTAAGACTTCTATTCCCCAGATGCAGATAAGCCAGGCTGGAATGATGATCAATCATCCTGATTAGATTGGTAAATGACACTCCTTTATTACAGTAACCAATTGGCTCCCATTATATTTGGGTTGCAGTTGTAGAATGTGACTAAATATTTCCTCTGCTTCAAGTGGCTACTCCTAGAAGCCCGGTTCTGGAGTCACATAAATTTCATTAAAGTAAGCAACAATCCAAAATCCAGTAAAGGGAACACACAGCTTATTCCTCAGGATTATGACTCTCACTCACTCACCCTCCCTGGAAGCAGAGATGCTTTAACCAAAGTGAGATGGAGACATTCTCCAGTTTTGCCCACTTGAAGAAGGGCAGTGTGGGGTCCTCAGAGATGCGTGATGAAGTTACTGTACAAAGGAAAGACTTTTTAGTCCATATTTCCTGACACAGATTAAACAGGATCAATAGACCCAGTTAAGGCAATGATGTGAGACCTTTCTCCCACCACCCCTACTCTTGCATGCCTTATCTTCTTCGCTAGGTTTTCCCTTATGTACTGTAGCCATGACCCCAGCTCCGAGCTGCCCATTTCTTGAGACATGTTTTCCCCAGGAAGGTGAGAGGCCAGGGGAAAAGCTATCTCTTTCTCCTTAAATGACATCCCTCATGTCCTTGCACCATGTAGAGTTCTACAGAGTCTGCCTTGATGAAGACTAGAAAACTAGGCTGAGACAAGGCAACTGGAAAATGCCCGTCAACATGGCCCAGAACAGGCTCTGGGGAGGAAATTACTCTGTCCCCTGCATCTCTGGCTCCTAAGTCAAGGGGAAGGAGGCACATTTGACTGGCAGAGCCTGGAACACATCATCTGTCCTGGCTGCGCCCGGCACAGGACAAGAGAATGTCTAATACTTCCTTTATCTATAGTTGGGAGTGGTCTTCGCCCTCCCCCTGCCATGACATTCATTATTTGGGAGTTTCATAATCAAAGCAAGATATTCAGATGCTGGACAGCCAAAATAAATGACTAACATCCCTTATGCTTCCTGCTCTTTCCATGAATGGGAAAACCCAAGGCCAAGAGCAGGGTGAGGTCTTAAGGGAAAAAAAGCAGAAAGATTTCCTGGACCACCACCAGCATAAAAGGAGGGAAGGCAGCCCAACTGGGATCAACACTGGAGGGCAAGGCAGACAGCTGCCTGGAGAGGCCCCCTCCCCCTGCCCCGTGTGAATCACTGAAGGACCTAGAAGTGGTGGCAGGAAGCTTTGAAGGCAGTTGGAAGGGATTCAAAGTGCTAACATCTGGTAGGGAGAAAGAGAAATACAAAGTTCTCTACAGTACCGTGAGAAATGTCACTAGAGTGCAAGAGATTAATTTGGGTCAAAGAGAAGTAAACTTTTGGCCCCATGAAGAATTTACAATCTATTGGGGGAGAGAGTCTTAATAAGCAGGGTCAGATATTGTAATCCAAGCAGCTTGACTCTCGAGAGACAAATGAATTTCCAAGGCTACAGGTGCCAACAGCTAAGGAAGTCCGTCACAACATGACCTCAGTACCTCGGCAGGTTGGTCCACTTCAGCCTGTGACTTGGCTTACTTAACACATCTGGGCTTCCTGCCCTCGGGCCTTTGTTTCCATGGTTCCCTCCACTTGAAATGCCCAGTGCCCACCTTTGAGAGAAGACATCAAGGGGGCTTTCTCCAATGACCATTGGAGAAATGGCTTTCTTCCATGAAAACCCTAGGATATAAAATCAGAAGGGAGCCCCAGGATTGGTAAGGCCAAGTTCAAGAATAAACTAGTCCCCAGGGAGCGCTAAGAATGTTCAGTGGGGCCTCCTCTTCATCAACCACTGCTTCCACCATGCCATGAGCAACTGGGAGAGAACAAATCCTGCCAGAGTTCTCTTTGAAACATCATCATTTCAGGGTGAGATAGAGCCTTCCAGAGATAAATAAGTCCCCTCATCTGTCCGTCCGTCCATCCATCCATCCATCGAACTAACTCGCAAATATGTGTTAGGTTACCTATAACTTGAGCTATTCGAAATGTGGACACCAGCTACTTTCCCCTCATCCTTACTCAGTGGGTAAAACCCTAGTGCCTTGGGGTCCCATTAATTTTTCAGTTCATCTCCATGTCGATCTGAGGGTACTCTTCCCCTAGTTGGTCCCTGACCCATTCCCCATGGCCATATCTAGAACTTCTGTTCTTTGGCTCCATTGGTGAAAAAAGCTCCTGCATAACCTTCACAGAAGCACAGAAGGGACCCTCTACCTCCTGGTCTACACGGATCATCCCGTTTCCAGTACCCTTCCTCCTAGTGCCACTTCCCTCCACCACCTAATTTGGGGTTCAGAGGGAAAGTAGGCATCATCTTACCTGTATGATATTTCTCTCCTTTTCCTATGTAAAAATTCCCGATCATCTGAGGCTTATATATACTCCCTGGTGGCTCAGAGGTTAAAGCGTCTGCCTGGAATGTGGGAGACCTGGGTTCAATCCCTGGGTTGGGAAGATCCCCTGGAGAAGGAAATGGCAACCCACTCCAGTACTCTTGCCTGGAGAATCCCATGGAGGGAGGAGTCTGGTAGGCTACAGTCCATGGGGTCGCAAAGAGTCGGACACGACTGAGCGACTTTACTTACTTACATGTACTACCAGTTTCCTCTCTACTCCTCCGGTTTATCATCTCTTTCTAGTCTTGTTAACGTCTTCTCATTTGTGGAAGACCTTGGAGCATGGATCACCATCTTGTTCTTTACCCGAAATCCTGCTATTATTTTCGATGACATCATTATCCATGTGGGAAACCTACTGAATATGTCGGCTTCTCAATTCCCTGTCCTCCACTCCAATGACCTTCACATTCAAATCATCTTACTCCTCCTGTTTGTAAACTGCACAGAGATTCCAGGTGGGGTCAGAGTTGAAAAGGGTGGCTATGGTTCTGTTCCAGGGCGCCAGAATTTAGAAAATACATTATAAGGATTGTTAAAGGTTGTGCAAATACTTAAACACCTTTTTTCCTCTTAGGAAATAGCACCTCCTCCAAACACATTCCAACCTCCAGGCAAGTGGGAGCAGTCCTGTTTTCACAGGTAAGGTTCAGGACTCTTGACAGGAGCTACAGAAGGCCAGGCCTACACCCCCAGCCTCTGGCGGCCCACCCCTGGGCCTTGGCACATGCCGGTCCATCAAGACTGCCTTCAGCGCCCAGCCCAGATGCCACTCCCATCCCTGCTGCACGTGGTCTCACAGCCCATACACATTTATCTCTATCACGCGCTTGTCACACTGCACTGCTGCTGCCTGTCCAGGTACCTGCTCCTCACACTATCCACAAGCCACCTGTAGAGATGCCCTGTGTCTTATTCATCTCAAAATTCCTGTGCCAAGCTCAGTGCCAAGACTGTAGCCACTCAATAAACATTTGTGGAAAAAATGGGCCTTTAAAACCCATAACGTCCAAAGCTAGACAACAGGTAGGGTGGACTCCTGACCTTCACCACCTCTCACTCCATTTCTCACTCCTAGTCTTCGGCGACTTAGCTGAGGGCTGCCCATCCTTAGAGTTGCTCAGGCCCCAAACCTCAGAGTGATCCCCGAATTCTTGCTTCCTGTCACATTTCACATCCAATCAGACGACCAGACAGGAAACCCATTCAGCCCTACCTTCTGAACACAAAATATCATCTGCAATCTAGCTTTTCTTACCACCTCCACTGTTCACACCTAAGACTGAGCTTCTGTCTCTCCTGCCTGATTCCTTGGTGGTCTCCCTGCTTCCACCCTTGATTTCTGATGGTGGAGCCCCATGTAGGGAAAGAATGAAGCTTTAAAAATGTTGTTCAGGACAGATCTGCTCAAAACCCTGAAATGGCCAACGTCCTCAAAAGGCAACAAGACTACGTCATCTGACACCCCTACTCAGATCAACAAGGCAAACTCACATCTTTGCTCAGACGGCACCTTATCCTGGTGGATTCTCCGACCGCATCTCTTTTTTTTAATGCTGTGCTGAAAGTCACGTAATATAAAACAGTTCTAGCCACATTCAGCTCTACAGTTCAGTGCACCAAGTGTGTCCACAATGCTGTGCGGCTCTCACCATCATCTGTCTCCTGAATTCTTCCCCTTCCTAAACTGAAACCCTGTCCCTGTTAAACACTGAGTCCCCAACCCCCCTCCCCAGCGCCTCCACCTCCTGGCCCCTGGCATCTACCAGTGTGCTTTCTGACTCTAGGAGTTTGACTATTCGTGTATCTCATGTAAGTGAAATCAAACAGTATGTGTCTCCATCTAATGTATGTGTATATGTAAGTTGCTTCAGTTGTATCCAACTCTTTGTGACCCCATGGACTGCAGACTACCAGGATCCTCTGTCCACGGGATTCTCCAGGCAAGAATACTGGAGTGGGTTGCCATGCCTCCTCCAGGGGGTCTTCCCGACCCAGGGACTGACCTGTGTCTCTTATGTCTCTTGCATTGGCAGGCAGGTTCTTCACCACTAGTGCCACCTGGGAAGTCCCTAATGTATACTGGAAAGCATTTTTAAGGCTAACTTGATATATGTCCTACAAACAGATTATACCTTTTCGCCCCCTGCACTATACAGCAGGTTCTCATAGATAACCAGTGACCACACTGTAAATACAGCAAACTGCTCCAAATCTGCTCTCCTGTTTCTGTTTCACCTTTTAAACTTTCAGAAGCATTTATCCCTTTTCACATCCTAGATGCTACTTATTTGTTATGCTTATTATCCAGTTTATCGCCCCCCCTCCACCGCTGAAATATAAGCTTCATAGGGGCAAGGATCGTCATCACTTTTATTTGCTGATACCTCCAAGCACCTGGAAAACAATATCTGGCACATCGTAGGCATGTGATAAATATGAATATGCTTTTCACACAGAATTAACTTTAAAAGAGTGATTCAGTTCTCAATGTATCTGCCTTTTATTGCTGTCTAACAAAATGCCCTCAAAGTGAATGGCTTAAAATAATTATTTATTTTGCTTGAAAATCTGCAATGTGGGCAGAGTTTGATGAGTTCAACTCACTTTGCACATTGCAGCCTCAGCTGAGGTGGCTTTACTAGGGGCACATTTCAAGTGAAAACTGAACAATGACTGCAAGCTAGCTCTTTCTGATGGCTGGGGGTTCAACCAAGGGTGTAAGCTGAGGGCTTCAGTTCCTTTCCATGTGGGCCTCTCCATGGGCTGCTTGGGCTTCCTTACAGCATGGTGACTGCGCTCCAAGAGCAAACATCCCATGACAACAAGGCAGAGGAGCATGCCGTTGTTATGACTTAGCCTTGGCTAACATGAGCACCGTGTAATACTCTGTTGGCTTTATCTTTTCAGATGGATTGGTACCAAAATTCTAGAAGATCATGTGGGATCGAAGATATTATTCCAGACATCTTTAGAAATACAACCTGGTACACAAGATAGGCCCAAAGCCTTGTTAGTTCACGACATCCATGTTGAAAGGGCACTTAAGCATGGCTTAAGCCCATCACAAGGCTTTAGAAACACAACTGGACAGACTGAGAGATGTTGAGAAAGCTTATTACGCCAAACTCAAGTAGACAGAGCAAGGGATTTAGACTAAAAGCATGTTTAAATCCAAGCTTCATCATTACTGTGTACAACCTTGGGAAAGTCATGGAATACCCCTGAGCCTCAGCTTCCCCATCTGTAAAATGGGAATATTATACTTTTCTTGTCTGCTTGACACTAATGATATAATAGGCATACACTTGAGTAAGTGTTCCCAAAACGACAAAATACTTCACTCTTTACCTTTGGAGGCCAACGACGGTCTAGTGGTCATTTGGATTTTTGTTCTGAAGCAATCGACAGACCACAGAGGAGGAAGCACTTACCGAGCTGTGGGTGCAGCCCCCTGGACTTCACTCATCAACTGTGTGATATTAAATAGCCATTTAAGTTTTCAGAGCCTCAGTTCTGTCATGTGGAGGGATAAAGCTGGGCTTCCCTGGTGGCACAGATGGCAAAGAATCTGCCTGCAATGCAGGAGACCCAGGTTCGACCCCTGGGTCGGGAAGATCCCCTAGAGAAGGGAATGGCTACCCACCCCAGTATTCTTGCCTGGAGAAGCCCATGGACAGAGGAGCCTGGCAGGCAACAGTCTAAGAAGTCACAAAGAGTCAGACACAGCTGAGCAACTTTCATTCACTCACTCACTCACTCACTCAGAGTTAAGGCTAATTGCCTTGCTTAACCCTGAGAATTATGGTAAGGACTTGATATAACTCAAAGGTTATATCAAAGGTTAACTCAAAGCCTTATGGTAAGGGCCCAGTAGTATGGATTATACCACTTGGTAATAATTATATTATTATCTAAGCAGTCTTAATTTTTTATTTTAGGTAAAAATATGTTTTTGTGAATACAAAAGTGAAATATCTTATTTCAGTGAAAACTTTAGAAAAGCCAGCTAAGCTAAGGAAGAAAATAAAATCACACATAAAATTTCCCTCTTAGATTCTCCATCTGTTATCTCTTTCTAAAAATAAATTTTTCTAGTTTTATGTTATATCTAGCTCCCTTCAAAGAAATAGTTGTCCACTTTGAGGTGGCTGGGCAACGATAAGCAATAAAGTGGTAAACAGCAACTTTTCATACCTCCTATGATTTCCTTTAGACAAATCTCTATGAGTGAAATTTCTGGATCACTTTTAAGGCTTCAGACTCTATGATACAACTGGCCTTCAGGATACAACAAACCCAATTCTCCTCTCTCTGGAAGTGCACACTTGTGCCTGTTTCCGCAACCTTAGCCAGCATTCTTGTTTATCACTGCCAACCTGATTGGGAGAAATGATAGCCCATTTCAGACAATCACTCTTTTTTTTTGAAGTGAAATTTCAATGTTTATAATACAGTTATTGACCATATGTATTTCTTCTGTTGGGGTACCTGTCTTTTATATCAATAGGAACTGATTACGTATTAAGGATATAACATTTTATCTGAAATGTGTGCTACACAGCTTTCCCTCCTCCAATTTATCATTAACATTTAAGGTGCCTCTAGAGGTAGAGCTTTTAAATATTTTATGTTCAAATATATCAACTTTCTTTTGTGGTTTAGGCATTTGTTGATGTGCTTGCAATATTGTCAAGACTTTTTGACAAAGAACTTTTATAAGTTTTTGTTGAATTCATTAACTCATGCACTCAACACATACTTACTGGATGCTTCCTGCATGCCAGGCATTGCTCTAAACACTGAAGCATCATCTAAAGCATAGGGCTGAACTCAGAATGAAAACATCTGTCATAGAAGGGTTTATGAACTGAAATAAACAAAATCCCCAATGCACCCCACTCTGTTCAAAGACCAACTGCACAGAATATTTTGACTCTGAGCAGAGATTATAGTGATGCTGCCCAGAACTCCAGTTACTGGCTCTCAAGGCATTTTGTGATGAGTAACGTCTATATAGGTGTCCCTTGTGGCTCACAGTAAAGAATCCGCCTGCAATGCAGGAGACGCGGATTCAATTTCTGGTTCTGGAAGATCTCCTGGAGAAGAAAATGGCAACCCACTCTAGTATTCTTGCCTGGGAAATCCCATGAACAGAGGAGCCCAGCGGTCGCAGTCCATGGTCTTGCAAGAGTTGGACATGACTTAGCGACTAAACAACAACATCTATGTAAGCAGGATGATGCTAGGGAGATAGGTATGTGAACATCTGCAAATAAGAAGGCTTGAAATGACACCAAAGAAAGCATTTGGTCCATACCAAGGAAGGATTATCTATGACATAATTTTTCATTTCATTAGTAAGTTGTTAAGGCAGACATTATCTATGCCCTAGGTCTCTTTTTCAAATCCCTCTGAATCGTAGAATATAAACAAGGAAAGAACTACTCTTCCTTCGAAGGTTTTTACTGCAAAAGTCCTACAAATAGCATCTCAGGATTACTGCTCATTGGCTGGACCTCATCAACTCAAGAAATGTCACAGGGTCCTCAGTTTGCCATCTCAAAACTGAGCAAGACTCAGACTATTTATTTGTTATGCTTTACTTCTTTTGATCTTATAATTTTTTTGGAAGTGAACCATCATAAATCCTCAGAAGACTCACCCCCAAATTAGTGCCCTGGAGGAAATGTGAAGGACTCAAGCCCATAGTACTTGGGACATTCTAGCAAAGACGGTACAGGACAGACCTCTCAGTCTGCCACTGTGGGGGATAAACAGGCCTTGTCTAGGTACAGACAGAGCGCCAGGCCCTGCCAGGAAAAGCCCCAAGCAGACAGCAACCCAAGAAGACCTCCCACCTTTATCTAACCATGCCAGAACCAACTCATGCCTGAAATGCCATCTGTATGGCCTCATCACCTGAATAAATGTCCCCAGGAGGCTGGAAGCCACCTGAAGACAGAGACAGGCTCTACTTTTGCTCATCATAACACCAGTCCAGCAGTGAGTGAATGAATGGATAGGAAGGAAGCTTTCCACTGGTCTATGAATTCCTAGAGAAAGGAGCAGTGCCCTACTCCTGACTTGTGTGCGATTATGGATTTTGCCATGAATAAATTGCTGTTATTTCTGTCTCATATTATGTCTTAGAATTAGTGGCCAGCCACTCACTCTTGAGAGGAGAAAGCCAGCCCGAGGCCATTCAGCTTATGCGTGAGACACAGGCAAATATTACATGGATGGAACACGGGTGGAAAAGCAAAGGGCCTGTAAATGAGACTGATTCCCACTTATTTGACAATCTGGTCTATACCAGCGCTGACACTAATGGCTGCTGAAAGAATCCTTCCAAAGTTGTCTTTCTCACTTAAAACATGGCTGAAGGATCACCTTCTGGAGGCCAGACGTTTGAAATCAGAGTTTTGGCAGAGTTGGTTCTTTCTAGACGCTGGGAGGGAACAATCTGTTCCACGCCTCCCTCCTGGCTTCTGGAGGTTTCTGGCAACCTTCGGTGTTCCTTGGCTTGTAGCTGCATCCCTCCAATCCTTACCTGCCTCTGTCCCCACAGTGGCCTTTCTCCCAATCCTGCCCATATTCTTCGTAAGTGACTCACTGCATTTGCCCTCCTGCACCTTGCTGTTGTTCGGTCATTCAATCATGTCCGACTCTTTGCGACCCCAGGGACTGCAGCACGCCAGCCTCCTCTGTCCTCCACTGTCTCCCAGTTTGCTCAAACTCACATCCATTGAGTTATTTTACTCCTTTATCAAAATATACAATAACGATATGTACCTTTTATATTATGTATTTATTTGCTTGACATATCAGATGCAAAGTTGCATATTACAGTTACAGGGACAAAAGAATTTCATTCTCATGGCCCATTTAACCCTTGACCTGACTGTGAGGTCCACAGGGAGTGTTATTCTCAAATTTTCAGATGAGGAAACTGGAGCCCCAGCTTTCAGGTAGTGCTGTGGCCTCTAAGGCAGGAGGCAGTGGGAGTTGTAGGCAAGGGACAGGCAATCGGGGTGTACTGTCCACAGAGAATTTAAGAACAGTGAAGAATATCAGTGATAATATCCTCTCCCCTTGGGACTCCTCTAATATGGGAATAGAACCCAGCCTTGGAGTTTCAGCTCCAGTGTTTTTCCTTTTCCACTGTGGCCCCTCAGAGGTCAGGACAAGGTGATTTTAGATGCATCTGGAGGGGCGCATCCCTCACAGTCAGGAGAAACTATAAATCCTTTCTCAATCCTTTTTCACCCCACCTCTGGAGGGGTGATGTTCCTACCATCCCTTCATGGAGGCCAAGAAGGACCTGAGTCAGAGGCTTTTCTAAAATGAGGTAACTGGGAGTGGAGGGTTGGGACAGGCATCATAGCAATAAGACAAGCGCTCACGTTACAGTTCCCTGATTATTCCTGAAGGGCTGCTGATCCAAAAAAGGCAGGTGTGGCCTCACCCTCCTGGCCCTCGCCCCCGGCACATGCTGCAATGTGCTGTCTCCTCTTTTACTGCTCAAAGTATGTGCTTCTAGCAGGTCTGTAGTCCTTACAGTTTAGTTATTGGTGAGTTTAAGGGGATGAAATCTATAGATTAAAAAAAAAAAAAGCTGGAGGGTCAGCTTGGGGTCAGAAGGCATCATACTATAACTGGGAATTCTGAATTTTGGTGACAGTACTTCTCCTTTCTGGGTGCAAGACATTTCTGTGCAGGCTTTGTTTTAGTTTAAAATACTAAGATTACCCCATCCCCACTCCACTCCTTGTCTCCCAGGAGATCCTGCCACACCTCATCTCTGCATTGATCTTCCCTCCACCCAACCAACTCATCCCTCTCTCCAATCCCATCCCTTCCACTCAACCCACACTTTCAAATCATGGGAAGTATTCCAATCGATCCATGTGGCTCTCTCTTTTTGTTCCTGGTTTCACAAGGGAAAAAAAGAAAAATCTCCAAATTTTAAGACAGAATATCAGCACAATAAAATCTACCTGCACTCATATTTTCTTTTATACAAATAGCCTGTAGATTCAAAGCAGAAGTTATTTGGGGGTAAACTGGGGTCCTTGCTTGAAGTCAGCATTTCTTCCCACCTGCTGTTGTTCAGCCACTCAGTTGTGTCTGACTCTTTCCGACCCCATGAGAATGCTAGGCCTCCCTGTCCTTCACCATCTCTCGGAGACTGCTCAAACTTGTGTCCATTAAGTCAGAGATGTCATCCAACCATCTAGCCCTCTGTCGTCCCCTTCTGCTCCTGTCTTTTGCCCAGCATCAGGGTCTTTTCTAATGGGTCAACTCTTTGCATCAGGTTGCCAAAATATCGGAGCTTCAGCTTTGGCATCAGTCCTTCCAATGAATATCCAGGACTGATTTCCTTTAGGCATGTCAGGTTTGGTCTCCTTGCAGTCCAAGGGATGCCCAAGAGTCTTCTCCATCACTGCAGTTCAAAAGCATCAATTCTTCAGCACTTAGTTTTCTTTATGGTTCAAATCTCACATCCATACATTACTACTGGAAAAACCATAGCTTTGACTAGATGGACGTTTGTCAGCAAAGTAATGTCTCTGCTTTTCAATATGCTGTCTAGGTTGGTCATAGCTTTTCTTCCAAGGAGTAAGCGTCTTTTAATTTCATGGCTACATGGCTACACTGTCACCATCTGCCGTAATTTTGGAGCCCAAGAAAATGAACTCTCTCACTGTTTCCCCATCTAACTGCCATGAAGTGATGGGACTGGATGCCACGATCTTCGTTTTCTGAATGTTGAGCTTTAAGCCAACTTTTTCACTCTCCTCTTTCACTTTCATCAACAGGCTCTTTAGTTCTTTTTCACTTTCTGCCATAAGGGCGGTGTCATCTGCATATCTGAGGTTATTGATATTTCTCCTGGTAATCTTGATTCTAGTTTGTGCTTCATCCAGCCTGACATTTCGTATGATGTACTCTGCATATAAGTTTTATAAGCAGGGTGACAATATACAGCCTTGACATACTCCTTTCCCAATTTTGAATCAGTCCGTTGTTCCATGTCCGGTTCTAACCGTTGCTTCTTGACCTGCATACAGGTTTCTCAGGAGGCAGGTAAGATGGTCTGGTATTCCCATCTCTTTAAGAATTTCCACAATTTGTTGTGATCCACACAGTCAAAGGATTTAGCATAATCAATGGAGCAGAAGTAGATGTTTTTCTGGAATTCTCTTGCTTTTTCTATGATCCAACGGATGTTGGCAATTTGATCTCTGGTTCCTCTGCCTTTTCCAAATCCACCTTGAACTTCTGGAAGTTCTCCATTCAGGTGCTGTTGAAGCCTAACTGGGAAGATTTTGAGCACTCAGTTCTCCATTACTCCGGAGGCGCAATGTTTATTATGACCACACAGGGGCGCTGTTGCTCTTGAAAGCGGCAATGCTTCAGCAGGCTGTGTCCCCAGATAGAAAAAAAATGCTAGGATCTGGGTTTGTGAAATTGATTTTCTTTCTTTTAAATTAATAATCATTGGTGTTCTGAATAACTGCTTAATTTCTTACTTCCAGAGGTAAAGATCTGAAATCTTTTTGATGTCACTTATAGTATTTTCCAGAGGCAAATAATGAAGGCCAAGGGAAACCTTGCTTACGGTGAAAAGTCGCTTGTGAAAGTTTTTCATCAGTTTAAAAATGTTCCTGGACTTGCTGGTTGTGTGGATTAAATTAACATCCTAATTGTGCCGGTTCAAAAGATAAAAGGGGGAAAAATGAGTGGGCAGGAAAGAAAAGTTGTAGATTTATTAAGGGACAGTGGGAGGGGGAAGCCAAGCAAACAGGACACAGGAATGAAACGGTACACCAGGCCTCGTAAATTATGCAACAGTGATGACTGGTTGTTAAAGAAGTGTAATTAAGCCAGTGGTTTCAGTGGCTCGGAGGCCCAGCTTCTTCAAAGGGTCTGCAGCAAAACTCGAGTCCTCAAATCTTCAGTTTCCCCCAGTATACCTGGTGCTGATCCTCGTCTGCAGCGCTGGGCAGTATTTGGCTAAGACTAACTCCAAACACAGGCCATGTAACTGAAGACTGTCAGAGAACACAGGTTATTAGAAAGTGAAGCTTCTCTGGCCTTGTGAGGTCCTGGTTACCCACATGTTTGCACTGGGTGAAGAACAAAAGAAAAGCTGGGGCAAGCTCAAGATTTGAGACTTGAGTTCTACCACTAAGTAATTACTTCATTGTTCCAGGCACTTGGCCAAATCTTGGGTCCATCATCTGTATACTGAGGCATTTGGCTGACTTCTGCAGCTATTCTGAGTCTGACCAGTACCCCTCCTCCTCCCACCTGGCCTCACCCTTGTGCTGGAGATAATGACAGCAGTGACTTTCCATGGATGCTGTGAGGATAAAACCAGCAAACACTTGTAATGCACTTGAAGAAGTGCCACATGTAAGGCAAGCTGTCAATAAATGCTAGCTTTGAATAGTATCTTTATTATTATTAATTACAATACAGACACCCTAGGACTTCTTGCCAATTAGCAGTATCTCTCTTTCACAGTAAGGAAAAAAAATGCTTGTGTTTATCCCTATGCCGGCTCATCTCTCCAGCCAGCTCCAATGGCATCCACTGCAGTGGGCTGGGAAACGCACCCCCAGCAGCTCGCTCCCTGGGTGGGCTCCAGCTTCGCATCTTCAGAGAGAACCTCTGTTTGGCAAAAGCCTTGAGTGCATGGAAAACAGATCAACTCACCGTCATTCCAGCCTGCCACCACCCATTTGCTAAGTTGCACGATTTGATAATAGTGAGGGTCCCCCCAGCGCCACTGCCTGCCCACTTCCAGGCCAAGCTGAGGCGCCAGCCTGGGTGCTTATCTATGTGGAGTAGTGGCTATCATTCATCCGACCAGTGTGACAGGCATCCTCTCAGCAGATTTGTGCTTTTGTCTGCTGAGGTTCAAGGACAGAAGAAGACAGTGCCGGGGATGAAGAGAGGGGAGGAAGAACAGTAACCCGCAGAGTAAGGGTGCTTCCAGTTGTCTTCTGAGAAGGGACGTCTGCAGGCTCTCTCAGCTGTGGGTCTGCCTCCCTGTCCTTGAGCCTGCTCAGTCTGCATGCTGGATGCACTATTATTATAGACAAAAATGAAACTAAAAACCACTTTCTTATCTTTCTGTTGTTGTTCTTCAGTCGCCAACCGTGTCCGACTCTGCAACCCCATGGACTGCAGCGCGCCAGCCTTCCCTGCCCTGCCCTGTCTCCATTTGCTCAAACTCACATTCACTGAGTCCGTGATGCCATTCAGCCATCTCATCCTCTGTCGCCCCCTTCTCCTCCTGTCCTCAATCTTTCCCAACATCAGGGTCTTTTCTAATGAGTTAGCTCTTTGCATCAGGTGGCCAAAGTATTGGAGCTTCAGCTTCAGCATCAGTCCTTCCAATGAATATTCAGGGTTGATTTCCTTTCAGGATTAACTGGTTGGATCTCCTTGCTGTGGAAGGAACTCTCAAGAATCTTCCCTAGCAACACAGTTCGAAAGCATCAATTCTTCAGCACTCGACGTTTTAAAGGTTCAACTCTCAAATCTGTACATGACTACTGGAAAAACCGTAGCTTTGACTAGATGGACCTTTGCTGGCAAAGTGATATCTCTGCTTTTTAATATGCTGTCTAGGTTTGTCATAGCTTTTCTTCCAAAAGATATCTTTCTGACTCTGTTCTAATTTCCTTCTCCCCTTCTTCCTGATTCAATTACCTGACAAAGAAGTTTCTTTTCAGTTTAGGCACTGGCATTAAACAGTGGAGTGCCGTTATAGGTGATGTCTGTCCCCTGGATGACTCCCACATTGCCTAGATCCAGTAAAAGGGCTTCTGCAGGGAAGTTGGGGCTGGGGGTGGGGAGCATGGAGGGAAGGGGGAAGATCAGTGAAGCAGGGGCAGCCTTCAAGCTCTTGTACCTCCTCCTGGCTACTCTAGGACCACCACCACATTCAACTGAAAGCACAGCCTTACATCTGCTGATCAAAACCCCAAGTAAAACAGGACATAAAAGTTTGCAGTCCATTTGCTTCTTGCTACTGGTGTGGAGATTGAGGTCCAAAGAGGTGAGGATTAGGAACAGCATCAGTGCAGCTCCACTGATGTGCCAGGCACCATTCCACGAGTTTTACACAGATAACTCATTGAAGCTTCATAACAACCCCTGTGAGGTGCTATCGTTGTGTATTTCATGTATATTTCATGGGTGAGGAAACTGAGGACAGATTTCCTAAGTCATTTGCTCAAGTTAGTCTGGCTAATGAGTGGCAGCACTAGGATTTGAACCCAGAACCAGTTCCACAGTTCATACTTTCCACTGGGTGGTCCTGTCTCCCCATGAGTGATTTCTTTGTAGCAGCAGTGTTAATAAATAGAGTGCCAGAGCGTCTAGAAGTCTCCAAATTCAGACTCCCTAGGGACTGAAAAAAGCAAATAAACCTGAGATCTTCAGCCTGACTTTCTGCCCCTTCCTAGCCTAATGCCAAATCATCTTTCCAGGCTTGACTGCTGCCTTCTCCCAACTTGGTCAGTTGCTGGCTGAAGGAGGGAGTGGATATGAATAAATAAATAGAGGAACTGAAGGACTGAACCTTCCCAGGCTTACCGATTGGGAGGTCTTTCCATGAATAGGAAAAAAATTATTTAATAATGTCATAATCAATATCACAATAGATCTTTGCAGTTTCTTCAGAGCCTGGTGCTTATCACCCAGTTCAGCTGGCGGGGAGCATTCCTGAAATCAGAACACTGGCTTCCCTTTATGCGGATGCCACAATCAGCATGCAGTGCTGATCCATGCCTGAAGGGTTAAGTTCTTCTGCCTGTTCACAAGCAGCAGCAAAGATGCAAAGATGGGCACAATAATGGACAGAAATGGTATGGACCTAACAGAAGCAGAATATACTGAGAAGAGGTGGCAAGAATACACAGAAGAACTGTACAAAAAACATCTTCATGACTCAGATAATCACAGCAGTGTGATCACTCACCTAGAGCCAGACATCCTGGAATGGGAAGTCAAGTGGGCCTTAGAAAGCATCACTACAAACAAAGCTAGTGGAGGTGATGGAATTCCAGTTGAGCTATTTCAAATCCTAAAAGATGATGCTGTGAAAGTGCTGCACTCAATATGCCAGCAAATTTGAAAAACGCAGCAGTGGCCACAGGACTGGAAATGGTCAGTTTTCATTCTAATCCCAAAGAAGGCAATGCCAAAGAATGTTCAAACTATCACACAATTGCATTCATATCACACGCTGGCAAAGTAATGCTCAAAATCGTCCAAGCCAGGTTTCAACAGTACGTGTACCGTGAACTTCCAGATGTTCAAGCTGGATTTAGAAAAGGCAGAGTAACCAGAGCTCAAATTGCCAACATCCGTTGGATCATGGAAAAAGCAATATAGCTTCAGAAAAACATCTACTTCTGCTTTATTAACTACACCAAAGCCTTTGACTGTGTGGATCACAACAAACTGTGGAAAATTCTTCAAGAGATGGGAATACCAGATCACCTGACCTGCCTCCTGAGAAGTCTGTATGCAGATCAAGAAGCAACAGTTATAACTGGACATGGAACAACAGACTGGTTCCAAATTGGGAAAGGAGTACATCTGAGCTGTATATTGTCACCCTGCTTATTTAACTTATATTCAGAGTACATCATATGAAATGTCGGGCTGGATGAAGCACAAACTGGAATCAAGATTACCAGGAGAAATGTCAAAAACCTTAGATATGCAGATGACACCACCCTTATGGCAGAAAGTGAAGAAGAACTAAAGAGCCTCTTGATGAAAGTGAAAGAGGAGAGTGAAAAAGTTGGCTTAAAACTTAACATTCAGAAAACGAAGTCCATGGCATCCAGTCCCATCACTTCATGGTAAATAGATGGGGAAACAATGGAAATAGTGGCAGACTTTATTTTTTGGCACTCCAAAATCACTGCAGATGGTGACTGCAGCCATGAAATTAAAAGATGCTTGCTTCTTGGAAGAAAAGCTATGACCAACTTTGACAGCATATTAAAAAGCAGAGACATTACTTTGCCAAGGAAGGTCCATCTAGTTAAAGCTATATTTCTCTGGTAGTCATGTATGGATGTGAGTTGGACTATAAAGAAAGCTGAGCACCATAGAATTGATGCTTTTGAACTGTGGTGTTGGAGAAGACTCTTGAGAGTCCCTTGGACTGCAAGGAGATCCAACCAGTCCATCCTAAAGGAATCAGTCCTGAATATTCATTAGAAAGACTGATGCTGAAGCTGAAACTCCAATACTTTGACCACCTGATGCAAAGAATTGACTCCTGAAAGTGGGAGGAGAAGGGGATGACAGAGGATGAGATGGCTGGATGGCATCACCGACTCAATGAACATGAGTTTGAGTAAATTCAGGGAGTTGGTGATGGACGGGGAGGCCTGGCGTGCTGCAGTCCATGGGGTCACAAAGAGTCAGACACAACTGAGCGACTGAACTGACTGAACTGAGCATGGCCCTGCCCATCAGACCCAGTTTCCCCCTCAGACAGTCTCTCCCATCAGGAGGATTCCACAAGCCTCTTGTCCTTATCAATCAGAGGGACAGACAGAATGAAAACCATAATCACAGAAAACTAATCAAACTGAACACATGGACACAGCCTCGTCTAACTCAGTGAAGCTATGAGCCATGCTGTGTAGTGCCACCCAAGATGGATGGGTCATGGTGGAGAGCTCTGACAGAATGTAGTCTACTGGAGAAGGGAATGGCAAACCACTTCAGTATTCTTGCCTGGAGAACCCCATGAACAGTGTGACAAGGCAAAAAGATAAGACATTGAAAGATGAACTCCTCATGTTAGTTGGTGTCCCACATGCCACAGAGAACAGTGGAAAAGTAACTCCAGAAAGAATGAAGAGGTGGAGCCAAAACAAAAACAACACCCAGCTGTGGATGTGACTGGTGATGGAAGTAAAGCCCGATGCTGTAAAGAACAATATTCCATAGGAACCTGGAATGTTAGGTCCATGGATCAAGGTAAATTGGAAGTGGTCAAAGAGGAGATGGAAAGAGTGAACATCGACATTTTAGGAGTCAGTGAACTAAAATGGATTGGAATGGGTGAATTTAATTCAGATGATCAATATATCTACTACTGTGGGCAGGAATCCCTTAGAAGAAATGGAGTAGCCATCATAGTCAAGAAAAGAGTCTGAAATGCAGTACTTGAATGCAATCTGAAAAACAACAGAATGATCTCTGTTCGTTCCAAGGCAAACCATACAATATCATAGTAATCCAAGTCTATGCCCCAACCAGTAATGCCGAAGAAGCTGAAGTTGAATGGTTCTACAAAGACCTACAAGACCTTTTAGAACTAACACCAAAAAGAGATGTCCTTTTCATTATAGGGGACTGGAATGCAAAAGTAGGAAGTCAAGAGATACCTGGAGTAACAGGCAAA
Source organism: Aepyceros melampus (assembly GCA_006408695.1). Lineage (NCBI taxonomy): Eukaryota > Metazoa > Chordata > Mammalia > Artiodactyla > Bovidae > Aepyceros > Aepyceros melampus. The sequence goes on from SJXQ01012279.1 coordinate 338,499, forward strand.
TTTGACCCTGGAGTACAAAACGAAGCAGGACAAAGGCTAATAGAGTTTTGCCAAGAGAATGGAATGGTCATAGCAAACATCCCCTTCCAATGACACAAGTAAAGACTCTACACATGGACGTCACCAAATGGTCAATACTGAAATCAGATTCCACTCAAGGTTTCCCAAAACCAAGTCATGTATCTAGAGCTCTCCTGGTGCTCCAGCACCAATTTTTAAATTTATCCTTAATTTTTATTCAATAAAATGAAATATTGATAAATTGACACTTTCATCTACATAAATATTTTTAAATTACTGGATAGTAAAAAGATTAAGCAAAGCCAAAAAAGGAACTGACCAACTGGGAGAACACATGTATAACATAAATCATGGAAAAAGTGAAACAGTGAAAGTGAAAGTAGCTCAGTCATGTCCAGCTCCATGCGACCCCATGGACTTTACAGTCCATGGAATTCTCCAGGCCAGAATACTAATCAGCCCTTTCTCCATGATTTGGGGCTTCCCTGATAGCTCAGTTGGTAAAGAATCTGTCTGCAATGCAGGAGACCCCGGTTCAATTCCTGGGTTGAGAAGACCCGCTGGAGAAGGGATAGGCTACCCACTCCAGTATTTTTGGGCTTCCCTTGTGGCTCAGCTGGTAAAGAATCCGCCTGCAATATGGAAGACCTGGGTTCATTCCCTGGGTTGGGAAGATCCCCTGAAGAAGGGAAAGGCTACCCACTCCAGTATTCTGGCCTGGAGAATTCCATGGACTGTATAAAGTCCATGGGGTTGCAAGAAAGGGCTGATTATTTTATTTTTATTGGAGTATAGCTAATTTACATGCCTGGAACTGACTTACATGATTTTTATTTCAATGTCACAAACACTCAGTTCAGTTCAGTTCAGTCGCGCAGTCGTGTCTGACTCTTTGCGACCCCATGAATCGCAGTACGCCAGGCCTCCCTGTCCATCACCAATTCCCGGAGTTCACTCAGACTCACGTCCATAGAGTCCGTGATGCCATCCAGCCATCTCATCCTCTGTCGTCCCCTTCTCCTCCTGCCCCCAATCCCTCCCAGCATCAGAGTCTTTTCCAATGAGTCAGCTCTTCACATGAGGTGGCCAAAGTACTGGAGCTTCAGCTTTAGCATCATTCCTTCCAAAGAAATCCCAGGGTTGATCTCCTTCAGAATGGACTGGTTGGATCTCCTTGCAGTCCAAGGGACTCTCAAGAGTCTTCTCCAACACCACAGCTCAAATGCATCAATTCTTCTGCGCTCAGCCTTCTTCACAGTCCAGCTCTCACATCCATACATGACCACAGGAAAAACCATAGCCACTAGGATTAAACGTTTTATGTTTTTAGCTCTTATACAAATGTACACAAATAAGTGCAGAACTAAATACAGAGATGCAAACGGAACGAAAGTGAAAGTGTTAGCCGCTCAGTTGTGTCCAACTCTTTGCAATCCCATAGACAGTAGCCTGCCAGGCTCCTCTGTCCATGAAATTCTCCAGGCAAGAATACTGGAGTGTGGTTGCCATTCCCTTCTCCGGGGGATCTTTCTGACCCAGGGATCGAACCCGGGTCTTCTGCACTGCAGGCAGATTCTTTACCATCTAAGCCACCAGGGAAGCCTTAAATGGGTAAAATTCAAATTAAGAATTTATTCTCATGAGGGATCCTGCTTTTCTGACACTAATTGCCACCCACTGTGCTTCAAAGGCCTAACTATGTCCAGCTGCCACCTTTGTAGAACATAAAGGACAGTGGCAAAAAGAATTTATGCATTTCATTTTTGTTAACTTCAGTTCTTAGACTCTGAACAAGATGGACCCCCTCACTGGAGTCTATATTATTATCCTGTTATTATTTTAAAATAATTTACTAGTTTTTATGGAACTCATCCAAGTGTGCCCTGAAACAAAAATTTTAAAACTTTGTTTCACAAATTTGTGGTTACCGAGGGGGATTAACAGATACACATTACTATGTATAAACCAGGTAAACAACAAGGGCCTACTCTATAGCACAGGAAAATACACTATATGCAATATCCTATAATAACCTATAATGGGAAGGAATCTGAAAAAGCATATTTATATATATAGGTATTATGTTGTTATTGTTCAGTTGCTGAGTCATATCCAACTCTTTGTGACCTCATGGACTATAGCACGCCAGGCTCCTCTGTCTTCCACTATCTCCTGGAGTTTGCTCAAATTCATGTCCATTGAGTTAGTGATGCTGCGATTCATGAGGTCGCAGAGTCGGACACGACTGAGTGACTGAACTGAACTGAACTGAGTCAGTGATGGTATACAACCATCTCATCCTCTGTTGCCCCCCCTTCTCCTCCTGCCTTCAGTCTTTCCCAGCATCAGGGTCTTTTCCAATGAGTTGGCTCTTCACATCAGGTGGCCAAAATATTGGAGCTTCAGCTTCAGCATCAGACCTTTCAATGGATGTTCTGGGTTGATCTCCTTTAGGATTGACTCGTTTGACTCTTTGCTGTCCAAGGAACTCTCAAGAGTCTTCTCCAGCACCACAGTTCTAAAGCATCAGTTCTTAGGTATACACTCAGCCTTCTTTATGGCCCAACTCTCACATCTGTACATGACTACTGGAAAAATCAGCTTTGACAATATGGATCTTTGTCGGCAAAGTAATGTCTTTGCTTTTTAATATGCTGTCTAGGTTTGTCTAAGCTTTCCTTCTAAGGAGCAAGTGTCCCTTAATTTCACTGCAGTCACTGTCTGCAGTGATATATATCTATACATATATATCTGAATCACTTTCCTGTATATGTGAAACTGATACTACACTGTAACTTAATTATACTTCAACTGAAAAAAAAGAAAAACAAACCAAACTTTGTTTAACAAAGTAAGAGTCATTTTGTGTTTGTTGCTAAGATGGGACATACTCAGATGCAACCCAGAAGATACCTGCTAGCAACGTAAACCAGGGATGATGCCACAGGACACACTCCCTGTGACGACTCAATTTCTACATCATTTTTATCTTTCCAAATTACTGGGAAACTTCTGTTTGCTCAACTTGCCATGACTTCATTTAGCAGAAATGTACCAATTACCTAATCTGTCCTTTTCTTTCCTTTATCATTAGACGGTGGCACTTTAAGTTGTATATGACTGTGATGTGCTATGTCATTTCCATAATGCCAAATCAATCTATTAGCTGCTTTAAGAAACTAAACTCCTAGTCTATAAAAATGTCATTCAACTGTACACATCATGGCAAAACAGAAGTTTCACTTCTGCACCTGGTGATAGATTCCAATACAGTACAAAGGGACTACAAGATGGATGCTGTCAACTGAATGACAGCCAGATATGCCTTGCAAATATCTGAAGTTAAATGATGTCATTTTAGATGATGTGTAAGTTCCCTGCAGGACTGAGAATACAGACACTGAAATCCCTCAACAGAACTTAGTTGTTTAGATGGTATTAGCTAATATGTATATATGTGTGTATATATATATATATATATATGCACATATATAGGTAATATATATGTGTTCTATATATATTTTATATATAGCTATGTATGTATACTATATAGAGATAGATAGTATTAGTTGCTCAGTCATGTCTGACTCTTTGTGAACCCATGGACTGTAGCCCATCAGGCTCCTCTGTCCACAGGGATTCTCCAGGCAAGAATACTGGAGTGGGTTGCTATTTCCTTCTATATATGTATATACAACTTCTCTGGTAGCTCAGCTGATAAAGAATCCATCTGCAATGCAGGAGACCCCAGTTTGATTCTTGGGTTGGTAAGACCCCCTGAAGAAAGGATAGGCTACCAATTCTAGTATTTTCTTGGGCTTCCCTGGTGGCTCAGCTGGTAAAGAATCTGCCTGCAATTCAGGAGACCTGGTTCGATCCCTGGAAGAGTCACTCCATTCAGAAGGAAATGGCAACCCACTCCAGGACTCTTGCCTGGAAAATCCCATGGACGGAGGAGCCTGGTGGGCTGCAGTCCATGGGGTCATAAAGAGTTGGACACAACTGAGCAGCTAAGCACATATATATGTATACAAATATACTTATCATGGTGGCTCAGATGGTAAAGAATGCCTGCAGTGCAGGAAACCCGGGTTCGATCCCTTGGTCAGGAAGATCCTCTAGAGAAGGGAATGACAACCACTCCAGTATTATTCTCTGGAGAATTCCATGGACAGAGGAGCCTGGTGGGCTATAGTCCATGGGGTCACAAACAGTTGCACATGACTGAGTGACTAACACACACACACACACACACACACACACTCATCATAAATGATGAAAAGATCATCAAAAGAATTGAGAGCAATTGTTATAAAAAATAAAACCACAATATTAAAAATATTAGTAAAATTTGCAAATCCTGAAGTCATCTGAGAGCCAGTGGTGGGGGGTTGGTCTGTAGATCTTAGTATAAATAGCCTAGATTCAATCTAAAAATGCTTAGTGCAAATCTGTCCTCATGATGGAATGGCAAAAAAAGAACTCTCAACATCTCCTTTAAAAGATTATTAGGGGATTAATTGTATGAATTGGTTTATTAAAACTTGATCTAAATACAACGTTTTGGGGAGCATATCTTTTGCATTTAAAGCTCCTTCTCTCCAAAGACGTAGAGAGGAAGACTGGCTGATTTCAGTGAGCAGAGCACACCTTGTGCTTTAATTAGCTGCCTCTACTGTTTCAAGTCGGGGCCCCCCTTTCGTGCACTGGTCACCTCCAGTGAACACAGCCTGCAGCAAGCACCACACAAGAGTGGAGCCGAAGTGAAGAAAACGACAAGGGCAGTGGTGTTCTTCATCTCCTGAGAGGTTGTGAGACGGTCCTTTCTCTTGAGCTTCAACTGCTGAAGTTCACCTGCCATTGCATTGGAAAGGTCATGGCATCTCATCTGTTTCCCACACAAAGTCAGCTTCTAAAAGGAAGTAGTGTTTCTTGACATAAGTGAGTGAGTGAAGCCGTTCAGTCGTGTCTGACTCTGTGATCCCATGGACTGTAGCCCACCAGGATTCTCTGTCCATGGGATTCTCCAGGCAAGAATACTGGAGTGGGTTACCATTTCCTTCTCTAGGGTATCTTCCCAAACCAGGGATCAAACCCGGGTCTCCCACATTGGAGGCAGATGCTTTAACCTCTGAGCCACCAGGAAAGATGGCTGACATAGGAGACTTTAAAAGGAGGCAATTCCAGGTCACTGCCTGGAAGAACACTGAGGGTGCTAGGGTGAGAGTGGAGCAATACAGCAGTCGGCGCAGGGACAGAAAGCAGCCAGATGTGCTGGAGGCTCTCCACAGACAGCAGCCAGTACAGACTCATTGCTGAAAGACGGTTCCCTGCACACACGCAAAGCAGAGACTAAGAGAGTCTCTCCCTCTCTCTCACACACAGAGGCAACCTAGCACAGGTGGTGTGGGGTAGTGCTGCATGCAACATACAGGAGAGGACCCAGATCATTCTAGAACTATCAATGCTGTGCCAGTGAGTTAAAGGTGGTCAGCAGTCTTGAAGAAAGGAAGACCTGGAGAGTTGGTATTAGAATCTACAATATGACATGATAACTTACAAATCAATTTTAGTTGATTATTAACAGTATATAACAATGTCAGGGTAACAGAAGAAACCTCCATACAATTTTCATTATCAAAAGTGACCTCAGTCATTCTCATGAGTAATTTTTATAAAATCCGAGTTCATGATGCCTATAGATATCTGAACAACATGGACAAACCCAGCTATGAAATCAAGACTGGAGGCCCATGTTGGGCAAATCCCAGGTGGTGGTTGCTGCCAGTTCACCTGTAACCAACGGACATCTTGTGTAGTTGGCTGTAGTCTTGGCCCCAAAATACTCAGGTTAAGATACTCATATAGTTGTACCTCAACTACAAGGAAAGATCAGACATGTCAGACACAAAGAAACACAAACTGGAACCTGTCACTACAGATGGGGCTCTTTCTATCTTTGGGATAAATCTGGTAGCTGGTGATAGAAAAGATGCCCCAGCTTATAAAGTGAAAGTCACTCAGTCGTGTCCGACTCTTTGCGACCCATGGACTATACAGTCTATGGCATTCTCCAGGCGAGAATACTGGAGTGGGTGGCCTTTCCCTTCTCCAGGGGATCTTCCCAACCCAGGGATCGAACCCAGGTCTCCCGTATTGTGGGTGGATTCTTAACTAACTGAGCCACAAGGGAAGGCCCCTGCCTATGGGTGCCGCTCATAGACAATCACCAGCGTCTGTGTTGTTCCAGTCCCTGGTCACCTACATCCTCATACCACCTCTGCTGTCTCCATTTTCACAACAAGAAAAACTCAGATGGGCACAATGAAATGCTTGGCTGATGCTCTGCTAAGTAGCATTTCTTTTGCAGGCAAGAGTCTTCTCCCTACACCTTGGATACATTTATTCATGGCTTCCCAGGTGGCTCAGCAGTGAAGAATTTACCTGCCAATGCAGGGGATACAGGAGACACAGGTTCGATCCTTGGGTTGGGAAGATCCCCTGGAGAAGGAAGTGGCAACCCACTCCAGTATTCTTGTCTGGGAAATCCCAAGGACAGAGGAGCCTGGTGGGCTACAATCCACGGGGTTGCAAAGAGTCGGACAGGACTGAGCTTTCCAGCACCGGATACATTTAAACTCTACCCCTAACCCATTCCCTCTCCCGTTTATTGACCCTGGACTTATATATCCTCAGCAACCCAAGGACACATGGAAAAGAGAGGGCCATGCTGTAGAAAAAGACAGTCGCCCTGAAAACCTGAGTGACATTCTGATTTTGGAAAAGTTACAAGGAAGAGATCACAGCTGGAAGTGAAAGCCGATTACATTTTAGGAAGAATTAATAGGAAATTAAACCCCATCACTGAAGGATGTCCCTGGCAGTGATTCCTTCCGCTGAGGGTTACAGGCAGGCAAGGAGACCCAATGTCAGTGGCGGTTGCGCTCTCCCAAAACCCTTCAGTGAGTTCACCTGGGCTGACATGAGGTTGCAGGGGTCAGAGGTGGCCACTTTGATGGCAGAAAGTGAAGAGGAACTAAAGAGCCTCTTGATGAGGGTGAAAGAAGAGAGTGAAAAAGCTGGCTTGAAACTCAACATTCTAAAAACTAAGCTCATGGTATCCAGTCCCATCAACTTTATGGCAAATAGATGGGAAAAAAGTGGAAACAGTGACAGATTTTATTTTATTTTATTTTATTTTTGAGAAATCACTGCGGATGGTGATTGCAGCCATGAAATTAAAAGACGCTTGTTCCTTGGAAGAAAAGCTGTGACAAACCTAGACAGCATAGTAAAAAGCAGAGACATTACTTTGCCAACAAAGGTCCATATAGTCAGAGCTATGGTTTTTCCAGTAGTCATGTATGGATCATAAAGAAGACTGAGCTTGGAGGAATTGATGCTTTTGAATTGAGGTGCTAGAGAAGACTCTTGAGAGTCCCTTGACAGCAAGGAGATCATACCAGGCAATCATAAAGGAAATCAACCCTGAATAGTCACTGGAAGAACTGATGTGGAAGCTAAAGCTCCAATACTTTGGCCACCTGATGCAAAGAGCTGACTCATTAGAAAAGACCCTGATGTTGGGAAGGATTGAGGGCAGGAGGAGGAGGCATCAGAGGATGAGATGGTTGGATGGCATCACCGACTCAATAGACATGAGCTTGAGCAAATTCCAGAAGACAGTAAAGCACAGGGAAGCCTGGGGTGGTACAGTTCATGGAGTCGCAAAGAGGCGGACAAGACTTAGCTATTGAACAACAACCATTTCTACATGTTCATGTCTGTATAAATACATATACAAATATAGTCTATGTCATCGTGTGTGAACTCTCAATGGACAGCCTAGGTGGATGGCATTGGTGTACCAAGAGGGAAGTTAAGACTTGGGTGTTTGCTCAAGGTGAAACAGTCTTTGGTGAAGCAGATTGAACCCAGTTCTCCTAAAAGTGAGTTCTTTGTCTCTGTCTTGTTAAAGTCCTTTCAGGATTTTAAATAGCTAAACAAACATAAGGGACTGTAATTATTATTTAGTGGTCATTTTGGGTCAGTTTGCCCTCTATCCTTCTAAGAGTAGACTGATGAGTCATCTTTTGGGGAAAAGGAAGGGTGAAGAAAACACAAGAAGGTTCTCTTCCCTCTCTTTTCCATGCTACCTCCCTCTCCCCCTCATGACTCAGAAGCTCATGAACAAGTGGACTGGAAGGCAGCCAAGGCCTTGCAGGGGTAAATCCCAGCCTTACTGACAGGTGTCACCCAGCCTTCTCTCCATACTCACTGTAGTGACGCCATCTCAAAGAGCTGCTGATTCCATTCCGAAACATCTCTCTTTGTCAAGGATTTTCCTTTCACTGATCTTAAAATCTATTTCCCTGCAACCTCATCTCATGGAGGTTCAACTTCTTGTGAATCCCTTTCAGCTTTTCTCTACTCTGGGGTCCCCAGGTCCTTTCACTGGTCTTCACGTTGACAGACTTTCTAGCCTCATCACTCTGCTGGTCACTCTCCCAGTGAGACACTGAGCTTTGTCACTGTTCTCTGAAAATGAATTCATTGCCATTTAGACAGCACCTTTGATGCACTCTTGCTCTGTCAGAATACAAGAGGCCTGTCACTTTTCTTAATTTAGACACTATTTTTCCACCTGTGGCAGCAATAGCTTTGTCACTCTTTCAGCCTTCAGTCTGGCTCATCTTCAGCATATGATAGATAAAGTAGCTCTATAAACCATAAAATTCCATTATGTAACATTTCATTTAATGTGATCTATCAGTTGAGATCTTCTAAAATTTTTTCATTTGGCTCATTTGTCATGCTTGTCCTATGGGACCACAGAGAGAGGGGCAGGGGTCCTGAGGCAGGTAAGGCTGCTAGAAGCATTTCTGCATTTGTGGTGAGGGTTCACACAGCATCCAGGCTGGTATCAGAGGGAGGGGCAGCAGGGGTTTCCCTAAGGGGTGTAGAGCCATTTGTAGGAGCTGAATCTGGAGCTCAGAGGCAGTGCTAGTCCAACCAAGAAGGGTCATTCTGGCTCTGATTCCATCCAATGCATAATAGACTAACGTCATCAAACACCTCCTCTCAAGCTTCAGGCAGTATTTTTCCATCCACCCAGGACTTCCACCCCTCCTATATCCTGAGTCATCTTAAGGGAGTTGCTCAGAATTGCTTTTCATTTCTTACTTTGAATCAGTTATAACTTTGATGTGAATATATACATCCTTTACAAAAATGTGAATCAGAGAGAGGATCCTGTGCCCTCTCTCCTCTATATTATGTATGCATCATTGCTAATAATTATTCATTGTGTATTACTTTTATCCAGGGGTAAGCCCTGCTTTACTGTCCACCAGCATTTCTCCAGCAGTATTCCCAAAGGACTGTGAGAGGAGCCATCAAATATTTTCTGAAGCTAAGATATTTGAGATATTCCTTTTAATTTCAATAACTTTATTATAAATTCAATAATACACTACACTGAAAATTGAACATAACTTTTTTCAGCACTCAGATAAAAATTCTCAGAGGCCCACAAACTGAGCAAGTTTGAAATAGGTAAGTGTTTCACTTTGCCTTCAATCTTGTTCCTTTCTTTCTAATTAGGTCACAGTCTCTGATAGAAAAGATAAACATGAAGTAGACACTGAATTCTTCTGCTTTCTTATTATCAGCTACCGTAACAACTCAGTATCTTTAGGTAGTAAGTAACCCTGACCCTTGTTTGTCCTTTTTGCTGGGTATCTTCAACTTGTCTCTCAGAATCAATTCCTTTCTCCACCCTGCTCTGAGCCTAGAGAGGTTATCCTGGATGGGGAGTATTAATGGGTCCCCTTGCCCTCTGGTTTCCAGGTGGCTTCAGCCAAAAGGAGGTAGCACCAGAAGGAGGTGGGGAAATGCAAAGACGGTGGGGTCAGCACACCCTCTGCCTGATTCCATGGTTTGGCTGGAGTCTACCACTGAGAGCACTGCTTCTGTCTTGAGTCCCTTCTCAAACGATTACTCCAACAGGTTCCAACTTGTTCCATATCATGTTACTTTTTCTAAACTCTTTCCATACTTTAAAAAAATCTTTTCTTTAAAATATCCCTGAATGTCATCAGTGAGCCACTGCTTCCTCTGAGACCCTCCTTCATCCTTCTTGTCACTCCAAATAATGTCTCTTTCTGCTGTCATTTTTTTGACCTTGGGAGAGTTTGCAAGACTCCAACCTTTCTTAGCATTTAGCCTATCTGAATATTACTCTTTCAGGATCGGACATGTTTATTTCTTTACCTTCCTTGCTTTGTTGAATGCATCCTTCTAATATTTGGACTCTTCAGAGGGTTTCCTATATAGCTGTGTGATTTATTTGGATATTTTTCCTTTTCTTTCTCATTCAGATCACTTAGAAATCCCAGACTGTCACAGAATCTCCAGGTGAGAAAGGTCCTTGGAGGTCACCTAGTCAATCTCTTCTCATTCTACATCCTCTCATGTGGCAACATCTCACACATATAAACTCATTTGTGATTTTTGTTCTTTATTTCTAGTAACAACTTAGCTGTGATACCCTCACAAATGATGGGGTGGGTTGCAGTAATGAGTCTTGTGAACTTTGCCAGTTATCAAAGATTCTCCCATCTGCTTTGGAACTCTTCAGGAGAACAAGCCAGGGCTGGGAAAGCTTACAAGAGATGGAATATAAATTATTCTTTAGGAGTTGATCCAACAAGAAGCAGACAAGGAAGATTTAGTTAAATATGTTTCTATCCCTACACCAGGAAGCATAGGATGGTTAGATTTTATATCAGGAGTTTGTATTCATTGTGGTATTTTAAAGTTAGACTTTGGGTAAAAACAAGGCAGCCAAAACTGATCATAATGTTTCTCTAATTCAATGACACTTAATAAACTGAACAATAACAACATAAAAAATAGTGAAAACTGGTCAAAATTTTTATCAGCAGCAACCAAAAATGGAAAGGGACATAATACAAAGCCACCTGCTTCCAAATTGGCAATCAGGGTGGTTCTGCAGAGAAGCGTGGAGAAAGACCCAGCCCACAACTGCCACCGCCATCCCAGTCTTGCACCTTAAAATCAAACCTGGGAGTTAGCATGATGGGGAAACGTTCCCCATGAATCTGGAGAGGAGAGGACTTTCCCTTCCAAAAGGCAGAAGTGGAGAAGTATGTGGTGAGGAATGAATGTAAGAAGGCACACAAAGGACAGGGCTGACTTTCCAGGATGAAAGTGAATTTATAGCATCATCCCACTTTCAAAAACGTGTTACTGGCTATCTGTCTAGTCTGCTAGACTTCCACCTATATACAAGCATCAGATGAACTTGAATATAGAAACAATACTGAGCAATCATGGGACTTATGGCTAGTGAACAGAATCTGTACAATGTCAACATTGCAATTTATTTTTTCCTCTCGATGAAAGTGCAAGGATCGTGATGGGTGAGAATTTTGTCTGTTCTGTCTACAGCTTAAAGCTATTGGCCCAGAACCTTGAGAGGGACTTGCATGAAGCAGACCCTCAGTGAACACATGTTGAATGAAAAAAATGAGAATAAACTACTACAGAAATCGGGAGGAGGGGGTTAGAGAAGTGGGAAAAAGTTAATATCCTTCCATCAGTTCAGTTCAGTTCAGTTGCTCAGTCATGTCCGACTCTTTGCGACCCCATGAACAGCAGCACGCCAGGCCTCCCTGTCCATCACCAACTCCCAGAGTTCACTCAGATTCACGTCCATTGAGTCAGTGATGCCATCCAGCCATCTCATCCTTGGTCGTCCCCTTCTCCTCCTGCCCCCAATCCCTCCCAGCATCAGAGTCTTTTCCAATGAGTCAACTCTTCGCATGACGTGGCCAAAGTACTGGAGTTTCAGCTTCAGCATCATTCCTTCCAAAGAAATCCCAGGGCTGATCTCCTTCAAAATGGACTGGTTGGATCTCTTTGCAGTCCAAGGGACTCTCAAGAGTCTTCTCCAACACCACAGTTCAAAAGCATCAACTCTTCGGCACTCAGCCTTCTTCACAGTCCAACTCTCACATCCATACATGACCACAGGAAAAACCATAGCCTTGACTAGATGGACCTTAGTCAGCAAAGTAATGTTTCTGCTTTTCGACCCCATGAACAGCAGCACGCCAGGCCTCCCTGTCCATCACCAACTCCCAGAGTTCACTCAGATTCACGTCCATTGAGTCAGTGATGCCATCCAGCCATCTCATCCTTGGTCGTCCCCTTCTCCTCCTGCCCCCAATCCCTCCCAGCATCAGAGTCTTTTCCAATGAGTCAACTCTTCGCATGACGTGGCCAAAGTACTGGAGTTTCAGCTTCAGCATCATTCCTTCCAAAGAAATCCCAGGGCTGATCTCCTTCAAAATGGACTGGTTGGATCTCTTTGCAGTCCAAGGGACTCTCAAGAGTCTTCTCCAACACCACAGTTCAAAAGCATCAACTCTTCGGCACTCAGCCTTCTTCACAGTCCAACTCTCACATCCATACATGACCACAGGAAAAACCATAGCCTTGACTAGATGGACCTTAGTCAGCAAAGTAATGTTTCTGCTTTTGAATATGCTATCTAGGTTGGTCATAACTATCCTTCCATAGCATGGGGTTAATTGATATTATATAAAACCGAACCATGTAGTTAAGAAAAATTTTATGACCACAATGACTTTTATAGTAATTTTTATTAAGGCATCTTTAGGGAAACAACATGTTAGGTAGTAAAGAATCTCTTAAATAAGTTTCAGAATCCTTCCAGTGTTACTTCATTTTCCTTGACTCTGTACATAAGTAAAATTGATCTGAATATATATATATATATATATATATAATTTATATATGTTTAAATATTTTAAAGGCCTGAGCATATGAGCCCAATTTTATGTGTGTCTAGGTGTCCAGCCAGTTTCTGTGTGTATATGTATATGTATATTCTCTCTCCCTCTCTTTGAAAGATTCTAAATTGATGTTTATCTAAGTTCAATACTGCTGTTTTTGGGTGGTGAGATCTGGAAGATTACTTCTTTGTACTTTTCAGAAACTGTTGAAATCTTTAGAAGGAGTATGTATGTTTTTTAATACAAACAATACTACAATTTTTATTTAGTTTAAAAAATAAGATGATAGTAAAAGTAGATACTGGTATATCATGTTATTGCCACAGATTGAAAATGTCCAAAAATTTGGTTTTGTCTTTTAAAAGAAATAATTAATGACAATTATGAGGAACGAATGTAGGTTAAATGTTGCTTTGCTAGTTCACAAAAGTTGTCTTAATCTGATTCACCATTCCTACTGTTCTTTTTGAAGCAGGCTGGCACACAGGCTCTGGGGTCTGTCTTAGACTGAGCATGTGGCCATAAACTAGTTAAGATGGTTGCAGTTTTAGGAGATGTAATTATTGGCTATTAAGGCTGTAATTTATAGAATCACTGCAGAATGCATTCCACTGGACAATATGTTCCTAGACTTGTCTCTTTTCCTTTCTCTTCTCATGCTATGGACAAGGTAAATGAATAGCCTGGGTCTGCCTGGAAGCATTAGGATCACTGGGTCACACATGTTTGTCTATGTGTTTTAGGAGTTTGAATGAATATATACTTAGTCGCTCAGTTGTGTCCAATTCTTTGCAACTCCATGGACTGAAGCCCACCAGGCTCCTCTGTCCATGGAATTCTACAGGCAATAATATTGGAGTGGGTTGTCATTTCCTCCTCCAGGAGATCTTCTTGACCCAGGGATGGAACTCATGTCTCCTTCATGGGCAGGCAGATTCTATACCACTGAGCCACCTGGGAAGTCCCAGTTGAATGAATGAGTGAGTATTACTCTCACCACCTATCTTCATAAATAATATATTTTCAAAATTACCGCATTCTTATGTCACATTAGAGAATGCTGTTTTAATTTATCTTAGACAGGAGATATGGCGGGATACCCAGTGCAAAGGGACGTGTTTTGGACTTAGGAGACTTGGGTTCTATTCCTTGGAGCCCTGTTGTCAACACACCTAACTTCTCTGACTCAGTTTCCTTATCTGGAAACAAGAGGACTGGAATTTCTTGACCCTGGTTGTACGTTCGAATCACCTGGGAGGATTTACCAATTAGTGATGTCTTGTCCCCATCCCAAGCTCTGGGGAACTTAGACACTGTAAAGTCTATAAAGCTATACAGGTGGTTCTAAGATACAGTCAGATTCAAGGACCACTAAGTGACTTGATCATCAAAAACATCCATCTTACATCACAGACTATCCTGCTGCAGGCTCCGTCCTGGCTCCCCAACACTCTGAGAAAAGAGGTGGCCAGACTGTATCAGATCCTCTCATGGTGTGTGGCCTGGAGATCCTTGGGCAGAAGGTGAAAAACACCCTAGCTATCTGAGCAGACAAGCCAAAGGGGGAATGACATCAGACTCTTTGTTTCAAGGACGTATCATGTAGGGTTTGGTATTACCTTCAGAAGTCACTGCCTTTTTTTTTTTTTTTAATTGGAGTATAGTTGATTTACCCTGGTGTGTCAGTTTCTACTATACAGTGAATCAGCCATATGTATACATGTATCCCCTCTTTTTTGGATTTCCTTCCCATTTAGGTTACCACAGAGCAATGAATAGGGTTCTCTGTGTTACAGTAGGTTCTCATCAGTTATCTATCTTATATATAGTATGTATGTCAATATATACACATACATAGTATATATACATAGTATGACTCCCATTTCATGTCACCCCCGTTTCCCCTTTGGTGTCCATACATTTTTTTCCTCTAGTCTGTGTCTCTGAGAAGCTGCCCCTCCTTTTTAGATTTGGCCATTAAGAGAGTCTCTTCCCCTCCACTTGCTCTCGTTGTGATGGAGGGGGTGTGCATTGCTGCCAAATGGACTTGTAATGTTATTAGCTGCTTCTTTCCAATCTCTGCCTGTTGGCAGCTCACCCAGGAATTCTGAATTTCCCCCCAACCAACTGGCATGCAGATGGAGAAGGTATGTCCCCTTCAAGTGCACCCTTGACCCAGGAGACGGGTGGGAGCGGCCACAGGGGAAGGTGGAAGGTTTGCACAGTCTCCACACTGCAGCCAGGCTGCCTGGGCAGCTCTGTCTCCTTAGCGAGGCTGAACCACCTTCCAGGCTGCCTTTCCCCAGTGTTTCCAGCTAGGGTGGGGACTCCCTGTGCTGACAGTGGAAGGGCAGCGGCAGAACACACACGCTGGCCCTTATCTGGGGGTGCACATCATTGAGGAGGGGGGACGGCAGCCAGGCTCGCAACTCCCACATTCCCCTAGATTTTCCTCTGGCTCCTCTGGCTCCTCTGACTCCTGGTCCAAGTGTGTGTTTCTCTCTCTGATGATGAGAGCATTGGCCAGCAGGACCACTGCATCACTAAGGGAGGTGACGAGAACTGACATGTTTCCAGTCTTATGGGTTCCAGTGTGGGGGGGCCCCAACGATTCCTCTCTCTCCCTCTTACATCCATCTTCCCTTCTGAATGCCCATCCTGCAGACTCCGAGATCCAACATCAGGTGACTAGATGGGAAGGTGATAGCCTTACAGAGACTGCTTAACTAGCAACCACAACTGAGTCACATCAAATCCCTGTAGCAAATACATATGTGCAGGGAACTCCCTCGTGGTCCAACAGGTAGGACTCTGAGCTTTCACTGCTGAGCGCACAGGTTCAATCCCTGGTCAGGGAACTAACATCCCACAAGCCGTGTGGTGCGGCCAAGAGAAAAGAAAAAAAATCTACATATATTCATATATATACTTTAGTGATAGTCATACACAGAGTCCTATGTCCTAGAGCTTTTGTTTCTCTGATTGAGCCCTGAGTGACCTTCTCAAAATTCATATCTGATCACATCATGCCTATTTAAAACCTTCAGTGTTTTTTCCCACTGCTCGCAAGATCAACGTCCCTAGGCATCCCTCTAGCCTCCCATCAGGCCAGGCTCCCCTGCCTTATTCTGCTCCTACCTCCATGATCTTTTAGTCCCACTTACTTGCCGCGGTTCCCTCTGCCTGGCTCTCTCTTTCTAGCCATCCTACCTGGCTTTAATCTTTCACATCTCAGCTCAAATGTTAGCCTAGTGAAATTCTCTCATGGTGATCTCTTACATCACCATGTCCCTCTCCTCTGAGCATTGTCACACGCACAATAGCTCATTTATCTGTGGGACTTCTTGCCCAATATCCCCTCCACTGGATTATAAGCTCCAGGAAGGCAGCGGGGGCGATTTTCCTTTTCATCATGTGTTCCTGACACCTAATACCTTGCTTGGCATGCAATTAACTTCTCTTCCTGGCACAAGAAATCTCAGTGAAATAAGCGAATAAATGAAAGATGCTCAGCAGACGAAGAAGGTGGCAGAGGAGCAGCAGGAAGCAACTGAGGGATGAGATGTACCTGAAGGCAAGGCTTGGAGCCCAGCCAGCCTGGGGGGTTCTTCAGGGTCAGCCACTGTGGGGATGCCTATCCTGACAGCCCACAGTTAGTTGCTGTGTTTTTCTCCATCGAGAGATAAGGAATTATTAACTCATGTAAGATGGATGGTTGTTATGAACTAAAACAGATTTCCCTTTTTCATGGCCAATTTTTGCTAATGCTTTTTCAAAGTCACAAGCACGGATATCCTTAACTATCGAAGTAGTCACAATATAGCGCTGAACCTTTTTATTTTCTCTTGAAGTCTGAATTTCTTGAAAGTAAAAGTAGAATTTGTAAATGAAATATATCATCCTTTTCAGAATAAATTAGTGTCTATGGAAGAAAAAATAAACACACTGATGAATTACAGTGAGTGTTCACCTTTCTTTCCAATGATAATTTAAAGAAAAGCTCTCTGCCTTGATTTCAGCTGATTTTCCCCACATGCTTGTATCTGCCAAAGCACGTTTGAATTTCAGTCTCTGCCTCCCACCAGGATAGCACCCTCCTCAGCTCTGGACACAACCCTGGCACATGAAGTCTGATGGGAAGGTTCTAGAAGGCCAGTGATTATCTGTGGCCCCACAGGGAAGTCTCCAGCAACCTGGAGGATCAGTTGTACGTCTCAGGACTGGACTGGAGCCGGACATCTGGATTTAGTCCTTGATTCCACTCCTAACTGATCATGGGACCCAGCAGAGTCTCCATCGTCTTGCCTGTAAAATGAGTCAGCTGGGCAGAAGATCACAAAGGACCCTTAAACTCTAGTATATTATGATTCTACATGTACCCTTTCTGACAGCTATTATGGTAAATGACTTTTATTAGACAAATACAATGACTTTGGGGAAGAATGGTGGAAATTTATGAAATTAGTACTTACCTCTATCTTTCCCATGACAATGGGCTTATAATTAAAACTTTTCACCATTGTCCCAACATTCTCTTTCTTTTCTCCACTAAACCTTTTCTTCACATCCATACTTGGGACTTTTCCAGGCACTGCCATACACTAAGAATCACAGCCCTTTAAAATCTTCTGTTTTATTTGGCAATAGAGGTTTAGCATTCATCTATTTTAAGGGCCCATTTAATTTTTTAGGAAAACTTTTTGTAGTTTTCCTGCACTTTGCTGTTCCTACCATCTGCTATTGAGTCTTTAACTACACAAGGATGTTTATTCACCATGTGCTCTCCCTGGACCCAAACTTTAAATTCTACTTTGACTTTTATTGTTAATTTGAGAATGTGCAATTGACTCAGAAGAATTTATGAAAATTAATTCAATAGACTCATTTAATTAATGTGACTCCAGGATTTTTATTCACATGAGATAGGCTTCAACTTCGATAATTTGCACAGAGCATTCAAACTCGAATACAAGCCATCCAAAGAGTTCTGTTGTGGGATTTTTTTCCCCCTGAGTCTCAAAAAACAGTTTGTGTCTAAATGACAGAAAAATACAAAGCAGCCATAATTATTGATGGGTCTTGAGAAGTAAACAAGTATACCACCCAGGAGATTGTAACTCATGACACTTAGTTTTCTAATATCCTCTGGACCATGCATCAGGCCTTGGGGATCCGGTGGTAGGATACAGGTGATAGTCTTACATTCAGATGCTGGAAGGACCTTTACAAAGTTTCCCTGGTGTTTTTTGGGGATATTTCTGTACATCAATTTAAGTGATTTTCCCTCACCACACTATCAGTCAGTGCCCGCGCTTAACCCCAGGGAAGGGAAGTGAAGTCGCTCAGTCGTGTCCGACTCTTTGTGACCCCATGGACTGTAGCCTAACAGGCTCCATCCATGGGATTTTCCAGGCAAGAATACTGGATTGGGTTGCCAATTCCTTCTCCAGAGGATCTTCCTGACCCAGGGATTGAACCCGGGTCTCCCGCATTGCAGGCAGACGTTTCACTGTCTGAGCCACCAGGGAACAGTCAGGGAAATCTCACTTATTGCCTTGGCAGGGAGTGACTCAGCAGAACCAGCAGACCAAGAGTAGCATCTCTGAGTCTGAGTCTCAACAGCCCATTCATTCTTTGCCCCTGCCCCCCACCACCAGGAAGAGCAGTCTGTGTGTGGACTGCTGGCCCAGGAAAGAAGGAAAAGAGGCAGAGAGGCCGACCTCCCCTGAACGGCAGGGGTACCCAGCTGCACAGTTGATAGAACAAAGATTTGGGCATCTGGGACATAAATAATTCACATCCCTCAACCTCCCAAGGGAAATATAGTGACTCTGTGAGGTCCCACATCTCTTTGCACCCCTGCCCTCACAATCTGTATTCCCAGCATGATGCAGGAGCAGAATGAAGGTGTCTGGCAGATGGGCCCGAGACTCCCAGTCGAGTTTTCATAGCTAACTGGTAAATCTGGTATTTTGTGTGCTTCCAAATAAAGGACCAATGAAGCGATGAAATAACAAGAAAGAAATATCACTACTGCTGGTACAAACAAATTGGAAACATTTTATGGAATATAGCTCCTATTATGTAGCAGATACTATTTTAAATACTGCTACATATTAATTCCTTTAATCATCCCCACAATCTTATGAAGTGGGCATCTTTACTATAAATAGCTCTAATTTATAAAACTGAAACACAGAGAGACTAAGTAAAGAGGTCAGGACACACAGCCAGTAATAAGTAGAGCTAGGACATAAACCTAAGGAGCCCAGTCCAGAGGCAAACCTGAAGAGGCCTTGGAGTTAGGACAAAGAGGATGTAGCAATGACACGTGTGGATTTGGACGACAGGAAGGCGGGAGGCTAGCGAACAGATGCCATCCTGGAGAAATGACCACAGACTCTGGCCAAGGCCCAGAAGAGCTGCCCACCTTCCCTACTGGGGCCCTCACCACGCCCCTGCCCCCACAAACTCAGATGCCACTCTGAGAAAAAGTGTCTCATGCAGAAATAAAGTTCAGTTACCGAAGACTAAAGCTATATTTCTTGCACAGCTGTGTGTAAGGACTGTACGAGTTATGGCATCAGTGTGGAAGCTAACAGTTTACGAGGTATAAATCATGGAGACCAATGAGGAGCACAGTCTACCAGCTTTGAAAGAAAATACATATGTATGTTTCTCTGCTTTGTTTGAAAAAATATATATATACGTAAAATGTTACTCTCACATGTATTCTTTAAGTTATAAACACATGCTCCCGGTTTAAAAAAAAACTCAAAGATGACCAAGTTGAGTAAATACAGGACCTCGGTCACCACTCCTTGTCTACTGTGGGCTGAACTGTGTCCTGCCGAGTTTGCATGCTGACATCCTACCCCCAGAATGTCAGAATGTGACTGCATTTGGAGACAGGAACTTTATAAAGATAGTTAAATTAAAATGAGGTCATTAGGGTGGCCTGAAATCCAATATGATAATGTCCTTCTGAGAAGAGATTTAGATGCAGACACACACAGAAGGAGGCGACGTGGAGACACAGGGAGAAGATGGACATCCGCAAGGTCAGGAGAGAGGCCTCCTGAGCTGGGACATCCGCCTCCCAACTGCGAGGAAATACATTTCTATTGTGTAAGCACCCGCTGTATGGTACTTGGTTACGGCAGCATGAGCAAACGAATATGCCATCTTTAACTGCTCTTACTCTCTATGAGTTTCCAGGAACCAGAATTCTTTTTTCATTCCCAAATTTGGGGGAGGGAGGGTAGAAAGAGATGTATATATTAAAATATTTATATTTTAAATAACTATTAAAATGTATACATTTTTAAAAATGTATACAATTTTTATGCATAAAAATTATATGTATAATTATATCATAAATTCACTATTTTAAAACATACCACTTGATGAACATCAGTAACTGTATACAATTGTATACCCACCATCACAATCAAGCTAAAAAAGTTCTTAAAACTTAACAGAGCTCCCTGGTGCCCCTTCATCATGGATTCTCTTTCCAATTTAATTTGTAGCTCTAGGCAACCGATGATCTGCTTTCTTTCATGATAGTTTTGCTTTTTTTTTATTAATAGAATTTCAGATAATTGGAATATTAGCTTTATGTTTGAGATTATTAAGTAAAAAGGCAATGTTGTCCTTTATTCAATTATACTTTTTATTTACAGGGAGGTAAAAATAAAATGCAAAAGGAAACATGAGTTAGGGATCTGAAAAACCTCTGCTGGAATCCTGGTGCTGCCCTTGTGACCCGTTGGGCACAGACTTCTTGTCTGTAAGATGTTACTGCCACCACCTCCCTCTTGGGCAGGATTGTGAGATGTTTTCTCGATGTGTATCCACAACCTGCTCAGAAAGTGGTGGGTCTGTTCTCTTTACAGACATGATGTGCCCCGGATTAAAACCAGTTCTCTTTCTCTGAGTTTTTCAGTGGTCAGAAATAGGGCAAGTTCCCTGTATTTGCTGTTCACAAAGACATTGCCTCAAGAGGACCAGGACTTCTTGGAATTCAAAACCTGTGCCAAAAATGAAGACTCACCCTATATTTAGGCTATACAGTTTGGGACTATATATAAATATATATATATATATATATATAGTGTGTGTGTGTGTCTGTGCATATATATATATTTATATTTATAGTTTTAGGCCAATTTTGAGCCAACAATTAAGTTCCTTTCTTTTTTCATCCTACATGAATACTGGAGTGGGCTGCCATTTCCTTCTCCAGGGGATCTTTCTGACCCTGGGATCAAACCTATGTCTCTCTGTCTCCTGACTTGCAGGCAGATTCTGTACGCTGAGCTACCCGTTAACTGGTTACATATCAGATAGGCCTCCATAAAGATTTTCAGACAGGAGGAAGCGAGACAGAAACATGAGGGGGTCCATCAGCGCCGGGACTGGAAACAGAAGGCAGGCAAGCCCAGCTGCCTAAGATGCCGGTTGGCTTCCTTACATTGCTGCCTGCACATGTGTGACCCTAGAAAGAAGAGCCTGCGACTACTCTCCTAAGGGGAAACGTTCGTCTGACAGCACCAAGTTCTCCAGGTTTGCCAAGCCCTCTGGCACAAATGAATTCTTCAGCATGTTCGCAAGGAGCTTCTCCACGGCAGAATGAAAGGTTAATGTGTAACAGAAGCTTTCTCCACCATCACTCATGACTGAAAGAGGACAGGTTGAAAAGAGATTTGGGCCACATTTACAAATTAAAGGGCAGCTCAGTGCTGTCTTCCCCACTTGTCCCATTGAAATCCTTTGTCCAGCATCACGTTGAAGGTCCAAACCAGGTCTAAACACAGGACATCTTATAGACGAGGGGCCTCTACCCAGTGGGTCACAAGGACAGCACCAGGATTCCAGCAGAGATTTGTCAGATCCCTAACTCATGCTTCCTTTTATGTTTTATTTTCACCTCCCTGTAAATAAAAAGTATAATGGAGGAAGACACCAATGGGTGACTGGGTGAAAAATCTCAGCTCATCACCAACCAGTCTGGGGTCCTCCAGCAGAGTGAGTCAGGAGTGAACCTTGACCCCTAGCCTCACTTTCATCAGAAGGGCCCCACAATGATGTGTTCCTTTGTTTGGAGTATTAAATAAGAAGACATCTATCAAGGGCTGGTTCACCAAGAACAAAGTCCTAACAAGACCCTCTAATGCGTGATTGAAGGCATACACGTCAATTGCCTGAAATTTCTTTCTTAAGAATTCTTTCATGACAGACACTGAGGAGACTCGGCTACTGGCTGCTGAAATCTCGTAAATGTGTGCCCTGTCTGCTAGAACTATTTTATAACAGCAGTCTTCAGATTTTCCTCCCGAGTCATCCTTGAAAGAATTTTGCAAAGTGAAGCACCCCCTTACACATTTTTAAGATAACATCTAAACATTTAGAACGACATTGAAATGGCTGTGAGAATGTAATTACAGGTGTGAGGGATATGACATCCAAGCTTGATGTACATTTTTTGACAAGATCTTGGGGATCTGAATCATTCAGTTTACAGAAAAGGACAACCATATAAGCGAAATGGCGAACAAGGCATGCTTTCAGGTGGGCAAGTTCTGGAAAAAAGTGTGCAAGTTGAATATTCCCCTAAAAACATCCAACCAAGTCCCCTCCAGTTAAGGCACCCCTCTTCCTCTCGCCCTAAGCTCTAGATTTCCCACTGACCTCCTTGGGAGCGGAAAGGAAAAGAGGATTCCAGGCAACATCTATGTATCTAATACCCCAAACAGATCATTTCTAACAGCCTTTGCTTACTGACAATGACCAGGAAATGAACTTTAATAAAACAGAAACATCCACAAAAGGTACAGTTTAGGCTAGATCATACCACTCTGTCATATAAAGTCTAATTTCTTGATTTGTGTGTGTTTTTACTTTTAAAACAAAACAAAACAAAACAAAACCCAACAAAAAAGAGAATACATTTGATCATTAAAGCTCTTTCTAAAATTCAGTGTATATTTCATACATGGACCAAAACTTATATTTACCAAAGAAAAATACAACACTTTGCAGTTTCCAAAGTTCTTGCTGTTTTCAGATACAAAATTATTAAATACAAGGATAAATTCCTAGTGGTCACATAGAATGACAGAAATAACTTAAGTTCTGCTTCTTCATCTTTACCATCTCTGTTCTATCAATGTTTATTTTCACCAGTCATTTCAATAGTGCCAAACGAGGTTTAAGACATGGACTGTACCTAATACCAAGCTGTCATACATTTATTCTCTCAATGAATGCTTGCTGCTAAGTATACTAGGAGTTATAAGACTCCTGGTTCTCTAAATTAACATCTGTGTAGAATATGAGGTTATTAAGAAGAGGTATTAAATGTGCTAACTTGAAGCTTACATATGTGTGTATATACCTATATATATATATACACATACATACATACATATCATTTTATTCATTAGTGTTACAATTAAGAACTCTTAGATCAAAAAAATACTTTTGTGGAGAGGCATATAACAAC
The DNA here is from genome assembly GCA_006408695.1 of Aepyceros melampus. Taxonomy (NCBI): domain Eukaryota; kingdom Metazoa; phylum Chordata; class Mammalia; order Artiodactyla; family Bovidae; genus Aepyceros; species Aepyceros melampus. The sequence goes on from SJXQ01012279.1 coordinate 361,869, forward strand.
ACCAAGACTATTTAGAATTGTGGGGCTTTCCTGGTGGCTCAGATGGTAAAGAGTCTGCCTGCAATGCGGGAGACTTGAGTTTGATCCCTGGGTTGGGAAGATACCCTGGAGAAGAAAGTGGTACCCACTCCAGTATTCTTTCTTGGAAAATCTCATGGACAGAGGAGTCTGGCAGCCTACAGTCGCTGGGGTTGCAGACAGTCTGGACACAGACTGAGCGACTTTCACTATTTAGAACTGCAGGTGATAAAATATAAAGTAGAACAATTGTCATTCAGTTTTACTATTATTTTAAAATAATAACAGACAGTGCCCCTCTTCCCCACACCCACATCCTCAGTGGCTGCCTTTGGAGTAGAGGGCTCCTACAGCCAGACCCGCCTGTGGCTCGCCACTGGAGGGGTTCATGACCTTCCTCGGGGAGCATGGAAACAGAAGGAATAGGTGAGAGCTCGGTTTTGAAAATGAACTCTACTTACTTCCTTCACAGTCTTGTTTAGAGCTGGACATGGGACCTATCAAAGGAGGGTGTCAGTTGCAGGCAGGAATATCTCCTGTTGAAAGTAAGTGGGATAGGTGATAACTGGATAATGACTAGGGAGCAGTCAGTTAGATGGCTCATGTTCCAGGTTTGTTTACAGAAGCTTGACACTGTGGATGAAACACAGCACCCAAAGTAGAATGGCCAGTTTGGAAATATATAAGCTTGAATGATTTTTAACGGTCTCCTGCCTTCTAAAAGCCCAAAGTTAGATGGATGAGACAGGGTATAATTCCAAAGTACAGCAAAGTCCAGTTCATCTTCTAAAAGTAAATGTGCTCATTTACTTCCATCTCATGACATACTTTTATTTTATGTTCCTTTAAAATATCCTTCTCTCTCTCTCTCTCCTCTCCTAGCCACATAAACCTACACATGCTCACATGCATATATACATAATTTTTATATTGCTGTAACTATAATATATGCATAGTAATCTTGCAAACACCTAAAAAAGTTCATTGTAAAACACATCATCAAAATATGCATAAAAGGAATGCCCATTGGTCAATAAATGAATAAAGAAAATGTTTTTCATATATATATAGTGTCTATATTCATATATATTTGCATATATATATATATATATACACAATGCCATACTATTCAGCCATAAAAAAGGTGAAAATCCTATCATTTAGGACAATATGGATGGACCTTGAGGGCATTATACTAAGAGAAACAGAGAAAGACAAATATCATATGATCTCACATGGAATCTAAAAAAAAAAAAAAGAAACAAAGAAATGAACACTTGGATACAGAAAAGAGATTGGCAGTTGCCAGATGGATGGGTGAAACGGGTGAAGAGGGTCAAAAGGTACAAAATTCCAATTATAAGATAAATAAATCCTGAAGATGTAATGTACTGCATGGCAACTACGTTTAATAATATTGGTATTGGATATTTGAAAACTGCTGAGAGAGTAGATTGTAAAGGTTCTCATCACAAGAAAAAAAAACTTTGCAACTATATGTGGTGACTGAGGTGGCCTGTGCAACACCAAATCTTTGAAATTTGTTGAGACTTATTTTATGGTCTATTATTAGCTTGCATGCAATCTTAGTTGCTCAATTGTGTCCAACTCTTTGTGACCCACTGGACTGTAGCCTGCCAGGTTCCTCTGTCTATGGGAATTTTCAGGCAAAATACTGGAGTGGGTTACCATCTCCTTCTCCAGGAGATTTTCCCAACACAGGGATCAAATCCATGCTTCTTATGTCTCTTGCATAGGCCGGCAGATTCTTTATCATTGAGCCATGGGGTTAGTTTATAATACATTTTCTGTGTGAATTCTGAGTTATTGGCTGTGTTTTAAATAGATAATCATTTGATCAAGCCTGCTCATTTTGCTGTCAAATCTCCTATATGGTGCTTTCTCATTTACTTTTTGCTTATCTATCAGTTATACTTAGAAATAGGTGTATTAGAATTTTCCATCATAATTAGGGATACGTTCATTTCCCTTTGCAGGTCTATCATTTTTGGTGTTTCATACATTGAGACTGTGAAAAATTCTTAAAGAGATGGGTGTAACAGACCACCTTATCTGCTTCCTGAGTAACCTGTATGCAGGTCAAAAAGCAACAATTAGAACTGGACATGGGACAACGGACTGGTTCAAAATTGGGAAAGGAATATGTCAAAGTTGTATATTGTCACCCTGCTTATTTAACTTCTATGCAGAGTACATCATGAGAAATGCTGGGCTGGATAAAGCACAAGCTGGAATCAAGATTGCAAGGTAAAATATTAATAATCTCAGATATGCAGATGATACCACTCTTATGGCAAAAAGTGAAGAACTAAAGATCCTCTTGATGAAAGTGAAAGAGGAGAGTGAAAAAGTTGGCTTAAGCTCAACATTCACAAAAAGAAGATTATGGCATTCGGTCCCATCACTTCATGGCAAATAGATGGGGAAACAATGGAAACAGTGAGAGACTTTATTTTCTTGGGCTCCAAAGTCACTGCAGATGGTGACTGCAGCCACAAAATTAAAAGACACTTGCTCCTTGGAAGAAAACCTATGACAAACCTAGACAGTGTATTAAAAAGCAGAGACACTATTTTGCCAACACAGGTTCATCTAGTCAAGGCTATGGTTTTTCCAGTAGTCATGTATGGATGTGACAGTTGGACCATAAAGAAAACTGAATGCTGAAGAATTGATGCTTTTGAGCTGTGGTATTGGAGAAGACTCTTGGGAGTCCCTTGGACTGCAAGGAGATCAGTCAGTCCTAAAGGGAATCAAACTCTGAATATTCATTGGAAGGACTGATGTTGCAGCTAAAACTCCAATACTTTGGCCACCTGATGTGAAGAGCTGACTCATTAGAAAAGACCCTGATGCTGGGAAAGATTGAAGGCTGGAATAAAGGGGACAGCAGAAGGCCAGATGGCATCACTGACTCAATGGACATGAGTGTGAGCAAGCTCCAGGAGTTGGTGACGGACAGGGAAGCCTGGCATTCTGCAGCCCAAAGGGTCGCAAAGAGTTGGACACGCCTGAGTGACTGAACAACAAATACACTGAAGCGATGTTATTAGGTATACACAAATTTAGAATTTTTATATGTTTTTGGTAAACAAAACTTTGTATTTACTCACCTTTGTTTTTTCTAGTTACGTTATTTTGTCTTAAATTCTACTTTTTTCCTGATATTACGATAGTCATGCCAGCTTTCTTTTAGTTAGTATTTGGTCTATTTTTCTCATTTTCCTGTATTTTAGGAAAATCTCTTATAAACAGTATATAGTTTGCTTTATAAAAAAAAAAATACAGTCTCACAATCCTGCTCTTTTAAATGCAGAGCTTACTATCTATGTATATTGTAATTATTCATGTATTTAGACCGATTTCTCACTAGCATATATTATGTATTTTCTTGATTTGCCTTTTCTGTTTGTATATATATATATATATATACATATAAACACACACACACACACTTTCCTTTTTCATGCCTGTTGGATTGAGGCTTTTCTTCTCTCTCTGAGGAGAAGATGTTTATATCCGATTCTGTACTCCTGGAAGTTCCCTAGAAAATTTAAGATACAATGCAGCAGCAAGTAAAATAATGGTTCCCTCCCCACATTCTTTTCCTGGAATCTATGAATATATTACCTTATATGACAAAAGAGACTTGGCGTATGTAATTGGGGATCTTGAGGTGGAGAAGATTATCCTGGATTATCTGGGGGGATGGGAGGGCTCATATATTACAAAGGCTCTTTAACATGGAAGAGGGAGACAGAAAACTCAGTGGTTGATTTGGCTAGGTGTGGCTGGATTTGAAAATCGAGAAGGGGGTCATAAGTCAAGGACTGTGAGTATCCTCTAACAGTTGGAAAAGGCAAAAAACACATTTTTTTCAGAGAGTGTCCAGAAGGAACACACCCTACCAAATACCTTAATTTTAGCCTCATAAGACTCATTTTGAACTTCTGACCCCAGCATTGTAAGATAATAAGTACATGGTGATTCAATGATTTTGTTATTAAATTTAATTTGTTACAGTAGCAATGGCAAACTAATACAGATATAAATCTTGAAATCCATAGCAGTACTATCCAATAATTCATTTCTGCAATTATGGGAATGTTGTGTTTCTGTCCTGACCACAGGTGGCTATTGAGTACTTAGAATGAAGACAATTGATTTTGTTTTATGTAGCTCATTGTGTTTTAGATTAATCACTCTGTTCCTTACTATTGCCTTTTGCATCTTAGACTTTCTCTGGGGTAATTTTCCTTCTTTCTGAAGTATATTCTATAGAAATTCCTTTGGTAAATGTATGTTAATAATACATTCCCTTCATTTTTATCTGATAATTGTGCTCTTGTTGAAAGATAGCTTCATTACACGTAGATCTTTAAGTGGTTGTTATTTTCCCTAAACACTTGGAAGATTTTCTTCCACTGCCCTATAGCTCCCATTTTTATATGAAATGTCACCTGTCAGTCATTTGTTTTTTTAAATAAATAGTCTGTCTTTTCTCTCCAGCTGTTCTGAAGATTTTCTTTTTGTGTTTCTCCAATGTGAAGTGAATGTAACTAGATATAAATTTATTTTCTTTTATCCTGCTTGGAATTTGCTTGAGTTTTAGAAGCTGAGGACTGAAGATTTGAATCAACTGCAAAATTGTCAACACATATCTTTAAATCAAGAAGGAATAGAACATATGGGGATGGTGACCCTTCCCATTTTTCTATTATTTCCTTCTGAAAATTTGATTTGGTGTTGGGATTTCTCACTTTTTTCTACAACCTTTCTTTTATATTACTTCTGTGTTTGCCTTTCCCTACTATATCCTGTGAACTTTCATCTGCTTTATCTTATAGTTCATTATTTATCATTTTAACTAAGCTAAATCTGCTGTTGAACATTTCTATTGTTTCTAATTTCAATTTTATATTTTCACTTCTAGAATTTTCATTTGGCTCCTTATCAAAGCTCTTAGTCCTTTTGAGAGTACACAATGCTTGTTCCTTCAAGATATTTCCAATATCCCCTTATTTCTTTAAAAAATATTAGGTAAAATATATGAAATATCAGATATTGACCAGTTTTGACTTACAAAATTGACAATTTCATATGCTCTGACATAACAACTAGTCTATATATGATAATTTCAACATTCACAGTCTTTATGGGTTAGATTCTTCTATTCGTGCTTTCTGCTGACTTTCATTCATGCTAGCTTGCTCTCTTACATTTCTAGAGATTTTTGCTTTTTTTTTTCCTGGAAATTTTTGAGGTCCATATTTGAAGTGTGTTCCTTCAGACAGGAGATGTGTTTGCTTCTGCCAGGTATCTGGGAGCAGTACTGAAATGGAGAAACTTTATATTTTTTGCCTGTCTGTTTTGGGGCGAGGGTGTGGGGCACACGGGGTTTGGTGAGACACATCAGCAGGGTGAGATTTAGGATTTGGAATTATTTAGGGAGATATTTTTCCTTCTTTCTTTCACTCTAGTAATAACCAAGGCTGAAATGATTATTCCTGTCACCTCCCTTTCTGAAGCTCTTTAACCCTAGTTCAACCAAAAATGGAATTGCCTTTCAGGGGTCTCTGAAGTGACTTTCTCCCTACTCAATTTTATTTCTTAACACCCACGTGCATAGGCTCTAAAAAGCCAGGCCCTGGACTACCTGGGATTGATAGATGTCCCCTAAAAGGCTAATCCTCTCCTAGCTGACTTTTCTGGATTCTCACTTTCTAGATTATAGCCTTGAAAGATTTATCTTCCTTTCTTATCGGTTCAGTATTCTGAACAAAGTGTGTTCTTCTGACATCTAGTTAGCTGTGTGACCAGCAACAGAAGTCCCCAGTTCCTTTTATCACTAAACATTATATCCGGTTTACTGCACAATCTGAACTCACTGAGGGACAAACATGAAATGATTTTCAGTTCAGTTCAGTCGCTCAGTTGTGTCCGACTTTTGCGACCCCATGGACTACAGCATGCAGATCCTTCCTTGAAATGATTTCGCTTTTCTCTAATCACTGCCCTCAAACATGTAAAGGCAGATCTCCTTTGCCACATTGATTCTGGGGAAAATTGAGGGCAGGAGGAGAACGGGACGACAGAGGATGAGATGGTTGGATGGCGTCATTGACTCAAGGAACATGAGCCTGAGCAAACTCTGGGAGATGGTGAAGGACAGGGAAGCCTCGCGTGCTGCTATCCATGGGTTTGCAAAGAGTTGGACCTGACTGAGCGACTGAACAACAACGGCAACTTGGGTAGACCCTTTAGCTTTTGGTCACTTGTGTTTAAAATTTAATCCCAATTTAAATCTTATTTCTTTTCCTTATACCAGTACTTTTGAGAGGGACTTGTAATTGGGTGAGCACTGATATTTCTTCTTTCTCCCTCCTTTTCAGTCTTCATGGAGATCCTTCCTTGAGACTCCAAGGGTCACAGGGATCCTGGGGACCATGATCCATATCTTCCTCCTTGGATATCATACCCCACCATGGTCCCTATTTTCCTATTGGTGTGAGCTGCCCCATCCAGCCTCTTAGCTTCAAGAAGCAGACATCACTCTTAGTTTATATATGTCCACAAAGTCACAGAGATACTTGCCAAGCTTCCCATGAATTTTTCCATATTTTTCTTCCTGATGGCAGAAATAAGAAAGAACTGGCTCACCTGGTGGCCCAAATGGTGAAGAATCCGCCTGTAATGTGGGAGACCTGGCTTTGAACCCTGGGTTTGGAAGATCCTCCGGAGGAGAGCATGGCAATTCGCTTCAGTATTCTTTCCTGCAGAAGCCCATGGACAGTGGAGCCTGGTGGGCTACAGTCCACAGGGTCGTGGAGTTGGAACGACTGAAGTGACTTACTACGCATGCATGGGTTCAAGAGTTCAGTAAGAATCTAGAGAGGATCCAACGTGCCACTTCTTGTGGCAGTCCTAATCATCACCAGTGATTCTCTTGGAGCCCGCTTCACTTGGTTAGAGGGGGAAATACTTGGATATAGGAAGTGTTATTTAGAAAAACCTACAACAATGACTCTGAAGAGGGCGCTCTTTGGACTTCCCAGCCCTCTCTCCATCCCAGCAGTTTGCTTATATACATCAGGATAAAGGTGGGAGTGTTTCAGACACTAGAGATAGTCAACAAGTGCTAGCTATGATGAGCTCTACAAATATTGCTATCATTAATTCTCATGAAAAGAATACCTTAAGGGCATATTATCTAAACAATATACAGGGTAGAACTGGATTCTGTAGAAGTTCCTGAGCCAATGATATGGTTCTTGGACCTAGAAAATGATGTATTAGAACCCAAAACTAGGCTAAGTGTCATAATCCAAGTTTTATATTAAAACAATTTCAATTTTCCTCTGGCAGCAACTGTGGGTAGAATTAGGCTTTATCTGTGTAGACCATGCCTTATTGATGTCAATGTGTTTAAGGGGAAAAAAAGCCTTTATGGATGATACAATAACAGCATCTAAATTCGGCTTAAAATTTTAAAATATATAACATGTACCATAATTACTTTAATATGCCAGTAAAGTGTTTTATGCATCCATAAATCAAAGTTCTATCTGCTATCACTGTAGAATAGAACGACAAAATAAACTGCAAAAAGGAGTTAGGCTGAAAGTTAATGGTCTACATGTTCATAACCTTTACATAGACTTCCTGCCAGCAATATGATTTTGCTAGAGTCTACCTACCAGCAACACATTCAGCCAACTTAGAGTAAAGAATTCGGTGCTATATATAGTAGTTGATTCATGAAACCAATAGTCATTGCTGCTAACCTACCACCTATAAGCACAGTGCCCATGATAGTTTCTGATTCTTTCTTTTAAAAAGACTCAGTGACTCTGGGTTAATCTAAAATAAATTTGGACTTCATTTTCTCTTTAAATTTTATTCCACTTTGAACCAGACTTTTTAATAGAAGTGTTAAAAAAGAAATGTTAGAGTCCAAATTAGAGGATCAGGTGGTGTATTTTCACTTTTATAAATGAGCTGTCTTTTCCTTTTTCATTCCACTTACTATTTCTTCTTGAAGGAAAAAAATCAAACAAGGAAAAATATGAAAAGATGAATTAATGTGACATTTAGAGTAAGATTTTAATGGCACCAAGGCCAAGAATATCAGAGTTATGCCTTTTACTTTCACAATGATAACTTGACAGGATTTCAGGATGTTGTCGCTGAAGTGAACTTCAGAAGAAGAAAGTGAAAATGCACACACTGAAGGAAAATGTGTACAGAAGAGTTATATTTGTTAAGGGAAATACAGCATAGTCAATATTTAATTAACCATTGTCTTTTTTCAGAGTTGGCCGCTTGGAGGCTACATCCTTATTTCAAGCAGTACTGGCTGTGCTACAAATATTTTTGGAAATCCTCTTCAGAAATAAACTTATGCACCAGTTTCTAAGGACAACAAGGAAACCAGCTTCATTTATTCAATCGTTCCTTATTTAAAGCAAAATTGGCATTCTTCCCTAGCAACTGGCCTTACCCAGACCTTCCTTGCTTCCGTGGTGGCTCAGACAGTAAAGAATCTGCCTGCAATGCCAGAGACCTGGGTTGGATCCCTGGGTTGGGAAGATCCCCTGGATGAGAAGCCATCCAATATTCTTGCCTGGAAAATCTCTGTGGATAGAGGAGCCTGGCAGGCTACAGTTCATGGGGTCGCAAAGAGTCAGACACGACTGAGTAACTAAGTACAACAGACCTTACTCACCAAACTGAACTCAAACTACCTTTTAATGAAGAAAAAGAAAAGAAAATTTAATTTCAATCATGAAATATTACATACAATATGTACTATTTAAATTCTTTGGAGAAAATACTCATGTTCCTGTGACAGAGGTTAAAGAAATTTCCCCGACACTCCAGGAGCTCCTTGCCTGTCTTATCTCAATCACAATACCTCCTTGTAGGTAAACAGTAGTCATTTTCATCCTTTCTCTATCATTTTTATCACCTGTTATATATTCCTCAATGCTATCATTCCATAATTTGGTTTTTCATGTTACATACATGAAATCATACAGTATATATCCTTCTGCATATGCCTTCTTTACTCAATGTCTTGTTTATTAGATGCATCTAAAGCAAGGGTAGGCAAACTATGGCCTTGTCATTTATTTTTGAAAACCCAGTTTCATAGGAATATAGCCATGCCCACTTGTTGACATGACTTCCCTGGTAGCTCAAGTGGTAATGGATCTGCCTGCAAGGCAGGAGACCCGGGTTTGATCTCTCAGTCGGGAAGATTCCCTGGAAAAGGGAATGGCAATCTACTCTAGTATTTTTGCCTGGAGAATTCCATGGACGGGGGAGCCTGGTGGGCTACAGTCCATGGGGTTGCAAAGAGTTGGACACAACTGAGCGATTAAAACAGACATGCTCGTTGAGATGTTATCTGTGGCTGTTTTTGCAGGGCTCAACAACTGCAACAGAGACTTTGTGGCTCACAAAGTCTATATTATTTGCTAACACAGCCTTTAGAGAAAAAGTTTGCCAATTCCTGACTTTCATATATGACTTGATGCAATTTGCTAATATTTTGTTTCAAAATTTTGCATCTACTTTTGTGAAATACATTGTATTGAACTTTTATTTTTTTGTAATGCCATGGTCTATTTTTGGTATCATGATAATCTTAGCTTCATCAGATGAGTTGGGAAGTACTCTTACCTTCTCAGTGTAGAGTAGATATTACTTCATCCTTTAAATCTTTACATGAGAAACCAAATGGGACCCTAGTTTTGTTTGTGGGGAAAATTTTAACTATAAATTCAATTCTTTTAAACAGGTAGTTCTATTTAATTTTAAAATTCTTCATAAGTCAGTTTTGGTAATTCATGTTTCAAGGAACTTTTACATTTCATATGTGTTGTTAAATTTGTTGGTATATTTTTGCTTTGTATAGAATTTTAGATTGACAGTTATTTGCTATCAGCTTATTATCTTTCAGCTTCCACTGTTTCTCAAGAAAATTAAATGTCAGTCTAATTATTGCCTTTTTGAAGTTAGATCTGTCCTTTCTTTCTTGCTGTCTTTACAAATTTTATCTTTATCTTTGGCTTTCTATAATTTTTCTACGATGTACAAGTGTAAATTATTTGTTTTTCTGCTAGAAGATTGTTTGGCTTCCTGATTTTGTGAGCTGATGTCTTCTATTAATTTTGAAAAGATTCTTAATTTCTCTTCAAATATTTGTTCTGGCTCATTCTTTCTCTCTTCTACATATATGACTCCATGAAACATTTAACTTTCTCATACTTCTATGTCTGCTACCCTCTATTCTCAATTGCTCATCCTATTCATTTTGTCTTAATGCTGATGATTTTCTGAATTACCTTCCAGTATACCAATTCTCTTTTCAGCCACATTTAGTATGCCATTAAAACCATGCACCAGAGTTCTTAATCTCGGTTATTAAAATTTTCTGATTCTAGAATTTCTATTAAAATGTTATATGAGTATTTTTTAGTAGTTTTGTAGTTCTCTGCTGTAAGTTTCCTCTTTTGCTTTCTATCTATGTCATAAACAGTAATGATGGTTATTTTAAAGTTATTTTACAGTTGATAATTTCACTATCTGGAGCTCTTCTGAGTTTGTTTCAATCATCTATTGTTTCTACTAGTTCTCCTTCCTGTTAACTTATCTTCTTGCAGCTGCTACTGCTAAGTCGCTTCAGTCATGTCCTACTCTGTGCGACCCCATAGATGGCAGCCCACCAGGCTCCCCCATCCATGGGATTCTCCAGGCAAGAACACTGGAGTGGGTTGCCATTTCCTTCTCCAATGCATGAAAGTGAAAAGTGAAGGTGAAGTCGCTCAGTCGTGTCCGACTCTTCGCGATCCCATGGACTGCAGCCTACCAGGCTCCTCCATCCATGGGATTTTCTAGGCAAGAGTACTGGAGTGGGGTGCCATTGCCTTCTCCCAACTTATCTCCTTATGTGCCTGCTATCTCAGACTGTGTACTAACTTTATATTTGGAAAGTCATTGGTGGAAATAATTTGAGGACTAGAATAAAGTTAACTTCTAGAAAGTATTTGTACTGCTGCATCCAAGTGCCCATGGGTACTAATGATCCGGAATCACTTTTCACCAAAATCAAGAATCTAGATTTTTCTGGCCTCTCCTGATTCCTGGAAGTTGGTCTTCAGCCTGTATGAAGACTGAATATTTTCATTTTACTTTTAAGTCTTTCAGAGCCTTGTCTGAAAGCATGGTGAATTTCTCAGGGTCTTCCTGTTCAGTGGTCTTCAGACTCCAGTTTTAGTTACTTACTCTCATCCCATGATGTTATCAAAGGTACTCCTCAGCTTTGCAATTGCCTGTTTGGCTTGTCAAGTGTCCTCAGGGTAAAAAATGTTCCTACAGCCAGGATTACATCTACGGATTTTCATATTATTATAAACCTTGGCCCAATAATTCCTCACTCTCTTATTAGGTCTCCAGTGGCATCAACTTGATTCCTCCCCACCCCCAACTTTTCTGGCTGCTCTCAGCTAGATGGTTGGTTTGCATAGAATCTTCCTGTGCAAACCTTCAGTCCCCAAGCACAGTACATGTAGGTGTGTGTGTGTGTGTGTGGGTGTGTGTGTGTGTATACATACATATATGGATTTATGACTATGCTTCTCATGAAGAAGCACAAACTCTAGAAGCTTTAAAAGTTCTTGTCAGAGAGAAATTCTGGAAATAATCAAATCAATGACAGTATTCTTGAAATAAATATGCAACTTTTAAAGGAAACTATTTGGAGGGAATAATATCTATATATGCATAAATTTTGATATGCTAATTAAAAAATAAGTTATATATATAATTTAAATCATCACAAATATAAGAATAATAGGGTTACTTACAATATCCAAAAGGTATACTATATTAGGACCTCAATAGATAAAATTTGTTACAGCATCATTAAATAATTTAAATGTTTATGTGACCATAAAGTCATTCAAAAGAAATTTATGAACTATGAAGTGAGAAATATACAGATCAACAAAATAAAAATCATGTATATACCTAGCATTATAATCTGAAAATTACTGTATAGTAAAAATTCACAAGAAAGCTATGTAGATATACTTTTAATTGAATTCATTCCTCTGTTTCTTGATTGTGAGAGAGAATTAGAATTGGGACTAATGGGTTGAAGCTGGCTGTGGATAAGTTTCAATTGGCTACAAAAAAGTTTCTAAAAGTCAAAGTTATCCAAAGTGGGAATGAGAGATGATAACATTCATCATAGGAGGTTATTAAAGCTGAGGCTGGAGAGCACTTGGCAGGAATGTGGCGATTGAACTGATTCCCAACTTCAAACAGGCTGCATTAGATAATCTGGGTAGATGCTGAAAGCAAAGGTTTCTGAGCCCAGGAACATAGGGATGGATGTCCTTGGATGTGTATCCTTGATAAGCTACCTAAGAGATTCTTGTGTTCATAGGGAATGCATCAGACACCTGTAAGGAATTGTTCCAATTCAACAGTCTATAATTTTCCCCATAAGGTAATGGAAACAGCACTGTAACAATAACAAGGAATCCAGATTCTATCTCGGTTTGGACCCTCACAAGCTGTGTGATTTCTGAGCACATGACATCATGTCTCTGAGACTCAATTTTCCTGTCTGCAAAATTAAGTGCTACTTATCTTATGGCACTTAAAGGGAGGAATTTGTTTTTCTGATGATGCCCTGGAAGAAACTAATCTTCAAAGTCCCTGGAAAATTCCTTATGACATTCAGATGACGGAGAATTATCCTGGAATGACTGTCTAAGACAGCTGGGCAAGGCCGTGCAAGCTGGCTGGTTTCCTGGAGTTGGCAGGCATTTGGCCCAGGATATGTCTATCACACGCAGGGCAGGTGGGGAGTAGAGAGGGCTGGCAGGCTGGAAGCTGGAAACTCAGAAACCTCCCCATCTTGGCTCCAACCACAATCTCTGAAACCTAGTTAATGTTCAGAAAGGAGGGCCCAAGAAGGCCGATCTACTGTCCTGAAAAGGGAGTGATAAGGTGATCAGTAAGTGCCCTTTCTGTGGGCACCTTGCCTGGAAATACCAAGCCTCTGGAAGGTGAGATGGGTTGGCAACGTTTCTTATGAATGAGCCTTCCCTCTCAAAAGCCAATGAGCCTTGGCTTTTAATCTAATATTGGATTCTCTTTCTTCTCTATTTTTCTTTTTCTAATTTTCCAGCTATGTTCTCTGAAAATCTGCTAACCCTCACTCGTTCGAGCTCTTAATTTTTCACTTTTGAGAAAGAAATTGTATTCTAATGGCTCTTATGTTTGCTCTTCTATAAATATACTTATTCCTTACCTTGGTATATTTACTTCCTGGGATGGCCTTCCTAACTCCAAGATATCTGGTCCCCAGGTGAACCAATTGGCATCCCTTTACTGTCTCCATTTTACCAAGATCTGTGAATTCATCTATAAGTTCCTGAGAGGTGAAGCAGATTTCTTGATGCTAGCAGGGAAATTTTAAATCAAAATCATAGGAGATGAGGGTGGGTTAGCAATTATCTCAGGCTAAATAAGACTGGCACATAGTTTACAGATGAAGATACAAATGTTAGTACCCATTCATGTCCCTGGAAGGGATATCTAGGTGGCTCAGGGGTAAAGAATCTACCTGCCAATGCAGGAGACTCAGGAGACCAGATGATCTCTGGTCAGGAAGATCCCCTGGAGAAGGAAATAGCAATGCACTCCAGTATTCTTGCCTAGGAAACCCCATGGACAGAGGAGCCTGGCGGGCTATAATCTATGAGGCTGCAAAGAGTCAGACACGACTTAGCGACTCAACAATAACATGTCTCTGAAAACCTCTGCCACTTAGGCTCTGATGACTCCCAAATCCAAATGTCTTATAGAAAATGTTCTGCAGAACTTCAGTCCCTCACTTTCAGCTGTCTCCTGGACAATGCCACCTAAACACCCTGTATGGGTCCTCTAGGAATTCACCAGATAAACCTAATTTGTAGGGTAAAAGATCAAGAAATGCCTACCATCTCTTGTGTAATTGACTCCAATTGATAGGTACCAACACATTAGGAAAGTCGTAAATAAATGAACCACAAAGTCTGCTTCAAAAAGGAGTCATCTGAAAAAATAATCCACTGAGCTCTGATTTTTTGTGTGTCATTGAGTTCCATGGATCCCTCTGATGGCTATCTGTGAATTCTAGAAAACTGTCTTTATTTTGATACTCTGCTCTTCTTACAACTACATCTTTCCCTTACCTCAACTCTCATTCTTCCCTAAATGTATTTTTTTTACAGTTTTTTATTTATTTTAAATATAAATTTATTTATTTTAATTAGAGGTTGATTACAATATTTTTCAAAGTCCATATCCCCCTTTTATTTCAATGTTGTTTTTCCTTTTTTGAAAATATATTCTTGTTCTGGGACCTTCTTCTTATACGTCAATGCCTTCAGTTTGGAGTTTCTCACCCAGACTTACTCATTTGATCCACTACAGATGTATATATTTGCATATTTCTATGTTTTATGTTTATTTATTTTTTTTTTTACCTTTTTGGATGATTTGGACAAGCTGGTGAAGTTTTCAACTCAGTATAGCTGGACCACATAGAGATGGGTCTTCCAACAGGGCTACTTCCTGTTGATGAGTATTATTCTCATCTTTCATTTTCACCAGGCTGCTGAGAAAGTGGTGATCAGTAGTTTTCTAGAGCTTGTGTTAGTGATGGCATCCTGGATGTACTGGGATACACACGCTCCTCATTTACACAGTCTTTGGGAGGAAACTTGCCCTTCTCAGCTTTCATCAGAGGCCCTTTGTCATCATGTTATTTGTCTCTTCTCTCTCACTGAAATTATTCTCTATTTACTCAAGGGGTTGGTCACATGTAGGTATGGACAGTTTGTTGTCTAGCAATGGAAGAGAGAAACACTATGCTGGTTAAATCAGTTTCATTATGCCCATCAAGAGATGGGAATACCAGACCACCTGGCCTGCCTCTTGAGAAATCTATATGCAGGTCAGGAAGCAACAGTTAGAACTGGACATGGAACAACAGACTGGTTCCAAATAGGAAAAGGAGTACGTCAAGGCTGTATATTGTCACCCTGCTTATTTAACTTCTATGCAGAGTACATCATGAGAAATGCTGGACTGGAAGAAACACAAGCTGGAATCAAGATTGCCGGGAGAAATATCAATAACCTCAGATATGCAGATGACACCACCCTTATGGCAGAAAGTGAAGAGGAGCTAAAAAGCCTCTTGTTGAAAGTGAAAGAGGAGAG
>SJXQ01012279.1:377335-389269 GCA_006408695.1 Aepyceros melampus
AAAGCATCTGCCTCTAATGCGGGAGACCCGGGTTCGATCCCTGGGTCGGGAAGATCCCCTGGAGAAGGAAATGGCAACCCACTCCAGTATTCTTGCTTGGAGAATCTCATGGACTGAGGAGCCTGGTGGGCTGCAGTCCATGGGGTCACAAAGAGTCGGACATGACTGAGTGACTTTACTTACTTACTTACTTACTTCAGATATGCAGATGACACCACCCTTATGGCAGAAAGTCAAGAGGAACTAAAAAGCCTCTTGATGAAAGTGAAAGAGGAGAGTGAAAAAGTTGGCTTAAAGCTCAACATTCAGAAAACGAAGATTGTGGCATCCGGTCCCATCACTTCATGGGAAATAGATGGAGAAACAGTGTCAGACTTTATTTTTTCTGGGCTCCAAAATCACTGCAGATGGTGACTGCAGCCATGAAATTAAAAGACACTTACTCCTTGGAAGAAAAGTTATGACCAACCTAGATAGCATATTCAAAAGCAGAGACATTACTTTGCCGACTAAGGTCCGTCTAGTCAAAGCTATGGTTTTTCCAGTAGTCATGTATGGATGTGAGAGTTGGACTGTGAAGAAGGCTGAGCGCAGAAGAATTGATGCTTTTGAACTGTCGTGTTGGAGAAGACTCTTGAGAGTCCCTTGGACTGCAAGGAGATCCTACCAGTCCATTCTGAAGGAGATCAACCCTGGGATTTCTTTGGAAGGAATGATGGGAAAGCTGAAGCTCCAGTATTTTGGCCACCTCATGCGAAGAGTTGACTCATTGGAAAAGACTCTGATGCTGGGAGGGATTGGGAGCAGGAGGAGAAGGGGACGAGATGGCTGGATGGCGTCACTGACTCCTTTGGCGTGGGTCTGGGTGAACTCTGGGAGTTGGTGATGGACAGGGAGGCCTGGCGTGCTGCGCTTCGTGGGGTCGCAAAGAGTCGGACACGGCTGAGCGACTGAACTGAACTGAACTGAACTGGGAGTTGGTGATGGACAGGGAGGCCTGGCATGCTGTGGTTCACAGGGTCGCAGAGACAAGACTGAGCGACTGAACTGAATCCATATTCTTGGCACCTAGATACTGTAATTAGCATTTTGCTACGTTTTCTTTATTACCTATCTTTCCATCAGTAGACATGAGTTTGAGCAAACTCCAGGACATAGTGAAGGATAGGGTAGCCTGGCATGCTACAGTCCAGGGAGTCACAAAGACTCAAACACGACTTAGTGACTGAACAACAGTCTTTCCGTCTACCCAGCCCTCTATCAGTCCATTAATCCATCTTATGTTTTTAATGCATTTCAAAGTATTAATAAGTTCCAGGCATTTCTACACTTTACTCCTAAATACTTCAACATGCATATTATTTGCTCTTGTGGTTTTGTTTGTTTGTTTGAGGCAGTCAATCCTCATTCCCACCCCAGAGGCAACCACTGTTCTGATTGCTTTCACTGTGAATTTAATTTCACTGTTCTATAATTTCACATATATATGTGTGTGTGTGTACACCCTTTATATATATATAGTTTAACACAAATGTTTTGATTTGCCTCTTTGTTTGGCTCACCAAAAGTTTCCTACTTGGGACAATGAATAATATTAAATTCAGGTTAGGGAAAATGAATACAGGATTTTGTGAAAGGAAAAATGAAAAAAGAGACCCAGAATGAGGCCACTACACAGGCATTCTGAAATATTTCAGTTTTAAGAAAGAATAAGTATGGAAGTTGAATATCTAGAAAACAATTCCTTCAAAGTCATCCATATTAAATACTTAAAGTTTTCACATATCCCTAGGGAATGTGAGTGTGCTTGCATACTAAGTCACTTCAGTCATGTCCAGCCCCTTGTGAACCCATAGACTGTAGCCCACTAGGCTCCTTTGTCCATGGGACTCTCCAGGCAAGAATACTGGAGTGGGTTGCCATTCCCTTCTGCAGGGGATCTTCTCCACCTGCCAATCGAACCCACATCTCTTACATGTCCCACATTGGCAGGTGAGTTCTTTACCACTATCGCCACCTGGGAAGCCCCAGGGAATGTGTGCCTTAGACCAAAGATCAGTGTCATAGACAAGATGGATAAAGTATTAAATGTAAAGGAAAAAGTTTTAAATTTGGCTATATTAAAATTTAAAACTTCTGCATAAGAACACATCCCATAAACAAAATTGAAAGACAAGATATTTGCAACATGTAAGAAATACAAAATTATCATCCAAATAAAGAATTTCTTTAAAAAAATTAAATGCTCTGTGGTGACCTAAATGGGAAGGAAAGTCCAAAACAGAGGGGATATATGCATGCATGTAGCTGATTCACTTTGCTGTACAGCAGAAACTAACACAATATTTTAAAGCAACTATACTCCAATAAAAATTAATTTAAAAATTAAGGACAAACAGCTCAACAGAAAAATGAACAAATCATACAAGTAGATAATGTATAAAATGAAAGACGCTTAATATGAAAATATGTTCAGTTTCATTAGTAATCAGAGACATGCAGATTAAAACCCAAGAGAGATGAAAAGATATGTCCACAAACAGACTTGGCAAGAATGTTCTTAGCAGCCTTATTCATAAAGCCAAACACAGAGAAGACACAAATTGTCCATCACCAGAAAAATGGATGAACAAGCTGTGGCATACAATGGAATTCTACTCAGCAAGAAAAAGGAACAAACTAGTGACAGATATAGCAACGTGGGTGGATCTCACAAACATTATGCTGACTGAAGGAGATTTTCCACAAAAGAGTACCTATTACATTTAGAACAGATTAAAAACTAACCTACATGGAAACAAAAACAGAATAGTGTTACCTGGTGGGAGTGGGACCAAGGATTGACTTGGAGGGGAATTAGGGAACTTTCTAGGGGTGACGGTACTGTTCTATATTTCGATGGAGGTTTGGGTCACACAGGTGCATATACATTTGTTAGAACTCAGTGAATATATTATTCTGGTTTGAACATTCCACTGTAAATAAATTTTACCTTAAAAATATGAAGCAAATATGAATTCTCACTAATGATATGCATGCTGACACGTTTATGAGTGAGGTATACTGATGTGTTCAATTTTCTTCTAAATATGTTATGAAATATGATAGATTGAATTATGGATAGAGGGATGGATAGACATGTGATAAAGCAACTAGGACAAAATGCTCATATAGCCACCACCCAGATTCACTGCATATTTTTTAAAAAAAAATTTTACTATGTGTTTAATTCTTTTTCATAACAAAATGTTGGGAGAAAAGCAATAATATGATACTTACACCCATCAGATTGGTATAAATGAGAACTGACAGTGTTGTGTGAAGATGTAGTGAAATGTAAAGGAAGTATAAGTTGATATAACCACTTTGGAGAGTAATTAAGCAAAATCTAGTAAAGCTACAGATGCTCATATTTATGACTCAGAAAGTCTACTTCTAAGTATAACCTAGAGTTTCATGTGCCCAAGAAGATATGTGCAAAAATGTTCTTTGCAACATGATTATCCCTCCTAATTTTTTGTTTTGAAACCTTTAAAATACTAAGATGCAAGAATAGGGGAGTTCAGTTCAGTTCAGTCACCCAGTCTTGTCCGACTCTTTGCAACCCCATGAATCGCAGCACGCCAGGCCTCCCTGTCCATCACCAACTCCCGGAGTTCACTCAGACTCACGTCCATTGAGTCCGTGATGCCATCCAGCCATCTCATCCTCGGTCGTCCCCTTCTCCTCCTGCCCCCAATCCCTCCCAGCATCAGAGTCTTTTCCAATGAGTCAACTCTTCGCATAAGGTGGCCAAAGTACTGGAGTTTCAGTTGAGCATCATTCCTTCCAAAGAAATCCCAGGGCTGATCTCCTTCAGAATGGACTGGTTGAGAAGAGGTGGCAAGAATACACAGAAGAACGTTTGCTTTATCTATGTGTAAATATACAGTACTCTTTTCCTGAGTCATTTAAGAGCAAATTGCACTTAATTTCTAAATATTCAGCACGCATTTCCTAAAGCAAAGGCATTCTTCTACATAGCCACAATATACTGATCACATTCAGGGCATTTTAATGCTTGTCATCATACTATTATTTTGTTTACCATCCATATTAAAATTTCTCCAATTATTGTAATAATGTTCTTTAGTGTTATTTTAAACTCCATCTAGAATCCACTCCAATGTCACACATTATATTTGGCTGTCATTTCTTTTAGTCTCTAATCTAGTAAAGTTCCACTACCTTTTTTGTGCCTTTCATAACACTGA
Organism: Aepyceros melampus; assembly: GCA_006408695.1. Lineage (NCBI taxonomy): Eukaryota > Metazoa > Chordata > Mammalia > Artiodactyla > Bovidae > Aepyceros > Aepyceros melampus. The sequence goes on from SJXQ01012279.1 coordinate 381,589, forward strand.
CTTTTTCGAAGAGTCTAGGCAAATTGGTTTTTGTTTGTTTTTAGATTTTAGAGATTTCGTTTATTTATTTTTATTGAAGTAGGAAGAAATGATGCTAAAGCTGAAACTCCAGTGCTTTGGCCACCTCATGCAGAGTTGACTCATTGGAAAAGACTGTGATGCTGGGAGGGATTGGAGGCAGGAGAAGAAGGGGATGACAGAGGATGAGATGGCTGGATGGCATCACTGACTCAATGGACGTGAGTCTGAGTGAACTCTGGGAGTTGGTGATGGACAGGGAGGCCTGGCGCGCTGCGATTCATGGGTTCGCAAAGAGTCAGACACGACTGAGCAACTGAACTGAACTGAACTGATAGTTGATTTACAATATTTTATTGGTTTCAGATGTACAATATTGTGATTCAATATTTTTATAGATTATATTCCATTTAGTTACTATAAAATATTGGCTATATTCCCTGTGCTATAATGGATTTGCAACATTTTTAAAGAGTAAACATTTTATTTTAGAATTGCTTTAGATTTAAAGAAAAATTGCAAACACAATACAAAGAGGTAACATATACTAGTACACATTCAGTTCCCCTATTATTAAGTTCTTGTAAGTAGGATGGTGCATTTGTCACAATTAATGAGTCAACACTGGTACATTATTATTAAATAAGTGCATATCTCATTCAGATTTCCTTAGTTTTTACCTAATGTCCTTTTACTCTTCCAGGAACCCATCTAGGTTACCACATTACCTTTAGTTGTCAGGTCTCCATACACTCTTCTTACCTATGATATTTTCCTAAACTTTTCTTACTTTTGAGGAGTACTGGTACAGTATTGTTTTGAGGAGTACTGCTCAGGTATTTTGTAGAATGTTCCTCAATTGGGATTTGTCTGATATTTTTCTCATGATTAAACTGGGGTTATGTATTTTAAGGAGGAAGGACATAGAGGTATAGTCTTATTCTCATCACGCCATACGAAGGGTACATGTTATCAACATGACTTACCACTGCTGATGCTGATCTTGATCACCTGGCTGAGGTAGTATTTTTCAGATTACTTCACTGTAAAGTTACTCGTTTGAGACACTTTCCATACTGTACTCTTTGGAAAGCTGTCATTATGCTTAGCCCACACTAAGGAGTAGGTGGTGACTTCCCTGGTGGCTCAGAGGTTAAAGCGTCTGCCTCCAATGCGGGAGACCCAGGTTCCATCCCTGGGTCGGGAAGATCCCCTGGAGAAGGAAATGGCAACCCACTCCAGTATTCTTGCTTGGAGAATCTCATGGACTGAGGAGCCTGGTGGGCTGCAGTCCATGGGGTCACAAAGAGTCGGACACGACTGAGTGACTTTACTTACTTACTTAAGGAGTAGGTAGTCGTGCTCTATCTCTGTGAGGGTGGAATAGTTACACAAATTATTTGAAATTCTTCTGCATGTGATATTTAGTCCTTCTCCATTTATTTATTTATTCAATCATTTATTTATATCAGTATAGACTAATGGATAAATACCACTTTATTTGGTTGCTCAAATTGTTCTAGATTTGGCTAAAGGGAATTCATTCATCTGACTCCTGTGTCCCTTTAATATACCTTTATCATCATGCATCATTGCATCATCATAGCCAGAGGCCAAAGACTTCCCTGGTGGCTCAGACGGTAAAGCGTCTGCTTATAATGCGGGAGACCCGGGTTTGATCCCTGGGTCGGGAAGATCTTCTGGAGAAGGAAATGGCAACCCACTCCAGTACTCTTTCCTGGAAAATCCCATGGGAGGAGGAGCCTGGCAGGCTACATTCCATGCAGCCACAAAAAAAATCCACCTGCCAATGCAGGAGAAGCAGGTTCATTCGCTGGGTCAGGAAGATCCCCTAGGGCAGGAAATGGCTCCAGTATTCTTGCCTGGAAAATTCCATGGACAGAGGAGCCTGGTGGGCTACAGTCCATTGGGTTGCTAAGAGCTGGACCTGACTGAGTGACTTAGCACACACACACATACAATGTACAACACCAGGAGTGAACCCTAATGTAAACTATGGACTTTGGGTGATTATGCTGTATCAATGTAGGTTCATCAGTTCTAACAAAGGTACTGCCCTGGCGAGAGATGTTGATAATAGGCAAAGCTATGTATCCATGGGGCAAGGGGTATATGAGAATCCTGTACTTTCTGCTCAGTTTTTCTGGGAACCTACAGCTGCTCTAAAAAATAAAGTCTATATAAAAGGGGAAAAATGAATGGAGGGTTACAGAGATATCTTATTATTTTACTATTCTCTATATTTGTCTGAATGTTTGAAGTATTCTATAATAAAAGGAAAAGAAGATGCTTGCATATGGACACTTCTTCAGGATTCAAAACAATGTTGAATTACATGCAAATAATACGATTACTTGGTAGCTCAGAGGTTAAAGCGTCTGCCTCCAATGCGGGAGACCCAGGTTCCATCCCTGGGTCGGGAAGATCCCCTGGAAAAGGAAATGGCAACCCACTCCAGTATTCTTGCTTGGAGAATCTCATGGACTGAGGAGCCTGGTGGGCTGCAGTCCATGGGGTCACAAAGAGTCGGACACGACTGAGTGACTTTACTTACTTACTTACTTACTAATACGGTTACTGCTGTAGGTTAGCTAACACCTCTATGTTGCATAATTATTATTTCTTTCTTGTTGTGAGAACAATTAAAATCTAGTCTCATAGCAACTTCACAGTTTATAATATAGTATTGATGACTATAATCACTATGCTGTGGATTAGATCACTAGGACTTATTTATCTACTATTTGCAAGTTTGAGTGGGGATTTTTTGAGGTGATAAAAATGTTCTATATCTTGACAGCAGAGATTCTTATGTGAGTATATATATTTGTCAAAAACTCATCAAGAAATACACTTGAAATGTATATTATGGGACTTTCCTGGTGGTCCAGTGGTTAAGATGCCTTGCAGTGCAGGGGACGTGGGTTCTATCCCTGGTGGGGGAACTAAGATCCCACATGCCTTGGAGCAACTAAACCTGAGTGCCACATCTAGAGAGTCCTTGTGCAGTAAGGAAAGATCCCAAATGATGCAACTAAGATCCAACACAGCCAAATAAATAAATATTAAAAAAGAAGTAAATAACAATAAAAACCCTTCATTAAAAATACAATCTATAATTTTATGTAAATTATATCTCAATTTTTAAAAATAGGAAGAAAAAGTGCTGGAGATGTTATTGTGTCTCGAAGGCCATGTTAGCTGAGGTGTACAGAAGGGGATCTATTTGTAGCCCCACTCCTCATTAGTATAGTGGTGAGTATCCCCATCTGTCGTGTGGGAAACTGGGGTTTGATTCCCTGATGGGGAGGAGTGTCAAATTTTGGGCTTCCCAGGTGGCTCAGAGGTAAAGAATCTGCCTGCCAGTGCAGGAGACACAGGAGATGAGGGTCCAATCCCTGGAGTTGGGAAGATCTCCTGGAGGAGGGCATGGCAACCCACTCTAATATTCTTGCCTGGTAAATTCCGTGGACAGAGGAGCCTGGCAGGCTATAGTCCATGAGGTTGCAGAGTCGGACACAACTGAACACGCACACAGTGTTAGAAACAGCAAGAGCCTCCAGCAAGTAGGAGGACTCAGATCTTATCAGTGGAATCAGCTGTGGCCTAATCCACATACTTTTGGTGCAGTCACAGCTTAATTGTGTGCAATGGCTCAAGACTTGTCAAGTTCACACAAGAGATAAGCCAAGACCAAGGCCAGATTTATTTGCCGATAAGCTCCAGCGAGTCATTTCTAGATTCAGACATTTTACTCCTTAAGTAGATAGCAAGAAGAATAAGCCTAAGGTGCCAGTTCTCTGTGATCCTTTCCCCCACACTAAAAAGGACAACACTAGAAGAAGTTGTCCTGAGGAGCTGAGGTGTCATTAGGGGTTTTATGTTCTTGTAGATATGTTATGAAGGTGTAAGACAGAAAGCTCCATACATCATCAGAACCAGGGTGGCATGAGAAACAACCTCATGACAGCCTCTCAGGGTGGGTAGGGAGGCCAGTGGGAGATGGCCTTGTAGGAGCTCCTTACAGGCCTCCTGTCCTCCTGTGTTCCAGGAGGATAAAAGGCATTCTGCCAAAGCTCAAATAGTCCAAGCTTTTGCCTATGCGGTTATGTGCAATGTCACCATAGCAGAGTTATTTCCCTAATAAGGCTATTTCCCTATTGACAATGAATAGAAACAGTAGAAGCCGGGTGAGTAGAAGGTCCCAGGCCTCTTTTAAGTGATCTGGCAATGACCTGGATTGATCACAATTTAGAGGAAATCCAAGTTCAGGTTTTTCAGGTAACTGGATACGTTAGTTCCTAGAATCCTTGTGTTGCCGTAGAAATGGATTCACTTCCCTTTGCCAATGCTGCTAAGGGAGACAAGGAATTAGAGGTAGTTCACAAGTTTGTCTTTACATTAAATGCAGTATGCTTTAGATTTTATTTTTCCCTGGTGGCTCAGACGGTAAAGAATCTGCCTGCAATTCAGGAGACCTGGGTTTGATCCCTGGCTCAGGAAGATTCCCCGGAGAAAGAAATGGCAACTCACTCCAATATTCTTGCCTGGAGAAGTCCATGGACAGAGGAGCCTGGTGGGCTTCAGTCCAGGGGGTCACAAAGAGTTGGACACGACTGAGCATCTGGCAACATATATTGTTCTCAAATTTTTTACATAGAGTATAGGTTCGATTTTCTCAATTCATTCCTTAGGATTTTTTTTTCCCCTTAAGAAATTCCTGAGCAAAGACCTCTTTCTATGTGAAGGAAAGAGCTCTTAACTGGTGGTTGGACCTGAAAACCAGTTGCAGGCCAGTTTCTGTCCACAGAGAGCACACTAAGTCAACAGTTCTGATTCAGGATGGTGTCTGAACAAGGCCTATTCCTGTTTGGGTATGCTACATGTTACAGGACATTAGGAAAAATTAAGACTAACATTCAAAAAGTCAATACACCACAGGAAGCCTGCGGACTATTTAAAAAATACAGTATTGGAAGCCTGAGAAAATATATGCCAACGATCAAAAATACTAGGCACTGGGGAAACAAAATATGCAAGTTGGTTAACTGGCAAAGTCAAAGAGGCTATTGTAAGGAGGAAAAAAGCTTCTGGCCAGTTTCTGTCCACAGAGAGCACACTAAGTCAACAGTTCTGATTCAGGATGGTGTCTGAACAAGGCCTATTCCTGTTTGGGTATGCTACATGTTACAGGACATTAGGAAAAATTAAGACTAACATTCAAAAAGTCAATACACCACAGGAAGCCTGCGGACTATTTAAAAAATACAGTATTGGAAGCCTGAGAAAATATATGCCAACGATCAAAAATACTAGGCACTGGGGAAACAAAATATGCAAGTTGGTTAACTGGCAAAGTCAAAGAGGCTATTGTAAGGAGGAAAAAAGCTTCTTTCAAAAAATGGAAATATAGTTTCTAATGAGGAGGACAGGGAAGTCTGGAAAATATGGCAGCTCAAATACAAAGTTGAAATTACAGGGGCTCAAAAAGAATGATGAGTTCTTTGCCAGGGACTGGAAAGCTCCTCTCTGAAATATATCCGAGAGAAAGCCAGCTAGAGAATCAGTGGGATTACAAGGATTTAAAAGGGATTTGACGTGTGGCAGGAGCCTGGGAGGGGGAGTTTTGGGTTGCTGGTGGCTTAAATGCTTGGAGGGCTTTGGCAAGGCCTTGGGCAAGGCCCTGGAGAGGTGATGAAATAAGAAAAGTTTTATCTTTCCCTCTCTGTCACTTCATCCTCCAATTTCATTCTCTCCTTAGCCTTTTCCTGAATTGGCTTGGCTTTGCCCCCTCTTTGCCTTTAATGTTCTTTTTCTGTTTCTCCTTGACCAGATCTTGGTCATTTCCACCTTGTGGTGCCTAGGGAGACTGCAGAACCCTTCCAACTGGGCTTACTCTGTGGGCACCTAAGTCCTCACCTGAAATCAGCACTAAGAAATTTCTGCGCCTAAGTAGCTCTGATCAGGAATAGGTGAGGAGCAAATATGGCTCAGATGGTAAAGCATCTGTCTACAATGCGGGAGAGCTGGGTTCGATCCCTGGGTCAGGAAGATCCCCTGGAGAAGGAAATGGCAATCCACTCCAGTACTGTGGCCTGGGAAATTCCATGGACAGAGGAGCCTGGTAGGCTACAGTCCATGGGGTCCCAAAGAGTCGGACACGACTGAGTGACTTCACTTACTTAAATAGTTGTCAAGTCCTTTGTGCTTTCCTCTCCTGTTGGAGAGGGTAGATGACCGGGTCACCTTTGGCCTGCTAGGGTTTAGCTAGGGGAGGCTGACACCTGGTGGTCATACTCAGGAGGTGCAGAAGAGTTCACAGTAGCCCCATGCTTTTACCATTTACTTACCATTTATTGAGCTATCTGCCTCATAAGAATTATTCGCCTAAAAGTCACAACAATTCTGTGAAGTGCATATCACTATTTTAATTTGACATATGAGTGATTTATGCTAAGCATTTATGAACCGATGTAAGCAATGGGGTCAGGATTTTTTTTTCTCCATTTTTCTTTTCTCAGCTCCTGGGACAGTACCTAGGTCATAGCAGATGCTCAGGAAATATTTACTGAAGTCACATTTTTTACTTACCAACATCATGAAACATTAATTCAGAGGGTAGTCTCTTTGTAATAGAGTTGATCTGAATATTGTGCCACCCACCAGATAAGTCTAGATTCAGTCTGCTGCAACTCTTGCTTTCCCCAGAAATCTCACCATCTCATATATTTGGAGACTGAGTCTGCTTCAGAGAAATTTCAGATCTATTGAATCTCTACTCAACTATGACCATCCTGCACCCTCTGTCCTGAACAAGGCTGAGTTTCTGTCCAAATGGAGACATTTCATATTGAGTAACCACCAAGAAACCACAAAATTTAGTCAGCTGAGGCTGTTCAAATACTGCCTTTTTAGAATCCCCCCTCCCCAAAACACACTAGGTGCCCAAGATGAATGCTTGTTGATAAGAACACTGAAGTTGCTCAAGCCAGTTTGTTAGAGAGGAAGACTGTGGGTCAAGTGTCAACATATTCAACCAATGAGAGAGAGAGAGAGAGGCTGACCAGGAAGCTATTAGACTATGGCAATGAAGAAGAGAAAATGGATGGTATAAACTTTAAGTGGTGGCTGGGCAGGCACAGGAGGGCCTAGAGGAGCTATCCTACGTTGAAGGTCAGGAACGGTGGTGGTAAGGAGATACCCCTCGTCCAAGGTAAGGTGCAGTGGCTGTGCTTTGCTGGAGCAGCTGTGAAGAGATACCCCATGCCCAAGGTAAGAGAAACCCAAGTAAGATGGTAGGTGTTGCAAGAGGGAATCAGAGGGCAGACACACTGAAACCATACTCACAGAAAACTAGTCAATCTAATCACACTAGGACCACACGCTTGTCTAACTCAATGAAACCAAGCCATGCCTGCGGGGCAACCCAAGATGGGAGGGTCATGGTGGAGAGGTCTGACAGAATGTGGTCCACTGAAGAAGGGAATGGCAAGCCACTTCAGCATTCTTGCCTTGAGAACCCCATGAACAGTATGAAAAGGCAAAATGATAGGATACCAAAAGTGAAACTCCCCAGGTCATTAGGTGCCCAATATGCTACTGGAGATCAGTGGAGAAATAACTCCAGACAGAATGAAGGGAT
>SJXQ01012279.1:389857-495895 GCA_006408695.1 Aepyceros melampus
GGAGAAATATCAATAACCTCAGATATGCAGATGACACCACCCTTATGGCAGAAAGTGAGGAGGAGCTAAAAAGCCTCTTGTTGAAAGTGAAAGAGTAGAGTGAAGAAGTTGGCTTAAAGCTCAACATTCAGAAAATGAAGATCATGGCATCTGGTCCCATCACTTCATGGGAAATAGATGGAGAAACAGTGGAAACAGTGTCAGACTTTATTTTTTGAGGCTCCAAAATCACTGCAGATGGTGGCTGCAGCCATGAAATTAAAAGACGCTTACTCCTTGGAAGAAGAGTTATGACCAACCTAGATAGTATATTCAAAAGCAGAGACATTACTTTGCCGACTAAGGTCCGTCTAGTCAAGGCTATGATTTTTCCTGTGGTCATGTATGGATGTGAGAGCTGGACTGTGAAAAAGGCTGAGTGCCGAAGAATTGATGCCTTTGAACTGTGGTGTTGGAGAAGACTCTTGAGAGTCCCTTGGACTGAAAGGAGATCCAACCAGTCCATTCTGAAGGAGATCAACCCTGGGATTTCTTTGGAAGGAATGATTCTAAAACTAAAGCTCCAGTACTTTGGCCACCTTATGCGAAGAGTTGACTCATTGGAAAAGACCCTGATGCTGGGAGGGATTGGGGGCAGGAGGAGAAGCGGATGACCGAGGATGAGATGGCTGGATGGCATCAGGGACTCAATGGATGTGAGTCTGAGTGAACTCCGGGAGTTGGTGATGGACAGGGAGACCTGGCGTGCTGCGATTCATGGGGTCGCAAAGAGTCGGACACGACTGAGCGACTGAACGGAATGGACGGATAAACTTTAAGGAAGCAATATTGAAAGAGTTATGGGCTTGGAAGCAGTGATGACATAGAAGAATACCTACTGTAATATGTGAGTAATAAATGACCGAGCACTGTTCATTGGAGGGACGTGCAATGGAAGTGGTATCTTGAGGGGAGCACCATGTTTAATTCAAGGCCGGAAAGTGGGAGAGTTCCCCTGCAAGAGAGTCTGTCTATCTTTGAATGAGAATTCCGTAGGGCCAACTGGAAAGGTCTGGGTGGGAGAGGTGTAGTGGGAATTTGGGTAGTACCAGAGTACAGAGGGCTTCCCTGATAGCTCAGCTGGTAAAGAATTCGCCTGCAATGTGGGAGACCCTGGTTCGATCCCAGGGTTGGGAAGATCCTCTAGAGAAGGGAAAGGCTACCCACGCCGATATTCTGGCCTGGAGAATTCCATGGACTAGTCCAGGGGGTTGCAAAGAGTCAGACACAACTGAGTGACTTTCACTTTCACGGAAGTACAGAGCAGGATGGAGATGAAAGGAAGAGACAGGATAGATGATCAGGGGGCTTCCTCTTGGGTGGTGCCCAGATATGATTGGATGTAAAGAGGGTTGTATTGACTCCTCAAAGCTAAGGCAGGCTGAGGCACTTGACTACAGTGGGGAACTTGGACTTTTGGAATCATTATGGGGAAACTCATGAAAGTCTGGAGCTATCAAGGTAGAAGTGGTAATTGCAGAGAGACAATCTGAGTGATTAAGTTGGCAGGTGAGTAGTGCCTTGAAAAAGATGAAGACTGAAAGTCTCTACACATTGGTTGACCTCACATGAAAAAGAAGGGTGTTTTCAGAAGTCAGTAGGTGCCCCACAAGAAATGCTACACTCTTAACCCACCAAAGCTTACTGAGCTCTTTCCTTGTCTTCCGATTTCAAAATCTTGGATGACAGCTTTCTGAACCTCCTGGCAGGCTCTTGGTGCTTCCTTTTAGACATCTTTGCTGATCCTCATGGACTCCATGAAGGTCTGTACTCCCCAAGACCACGGATTGACCATTTCTATCTCTCAATTGCCCCTCTGTTTCTGTCTTTCCCCATTTGGCATGTTTTCATCATGGAAGTAAAGGAAAGAAAGCAGTTGAAGGTCTAGAGAGACTTTGAGGTCAAGAAGAAGGAAATTGGGAAAGCTTATGTGGATGTCCTCATTCTTTTCTGTGTAATGGAAGGCACAGTCATTGGCTGAACGTCAGCGGGTAATTCATACCTCACATGACTGTTGTGAGCATTAAACAAGATAGTGGATGTGAGGGATTTCCCTGGCAGTTCAGTGCTTACGACACTGTGCTTCCACTGCAGGGGACACAGGTTCAATTCCTGATCTGGGAACTAAGACACTGCATGCCAGCCAGGGCAGCCAAAAAAAAAATTGATAGTGGATGTGAGTCATTTAGCACAGTGTGTGGCTTAATAATTTGATATTTTAAAAAGCTCCTTGTGGAAAAGTCAGAATCCTGGCTGGGCACGGCAGTAGTCAAGGCAACTGACAAGTGTTGGGCAAGATTCAGCACTCAGCAATGGATTAGTGAACAGGTAGGCAACTGGCGTCCAAGTAAGGAGAGACCAGCAAGCTACTAAAGCTCAAGGAATAACTGAGGATTCATCACATTGCATAAGTTAAGCAGTGAGTTTTAAGTGAGGCATGTGCGTGCTAAGTCGCTTCAGTCATGTCCAACTCTTTGTGACCCTATGGACCATAGCCCGCCAGGCTCCTCTGTCCATGGGCTTCTCCAGGCAAGAATACTGGAGTGGGTTGCCATGCCCTCTTCCAGGAGATCGTCCCAACCCAGGGATTGAATCCATTTCCTGGCTGGGCACGGCAGTAGTCAAGGCAACTGACAAGTGTTGGGCAAGATTCAGCACTCAGCAATGGATTAGTGAACAGGTAGGCAACTGGCGTCCAAGTAAGGAGAGACCAGCAAGCTACTAAAGCTCAAGGAATAACTGAGGATTCATCACATTGCATAAGTTAAGCAGTGAGTTTTAAGTGAGGCATGTGCGTGCTAAGTCGCTTCAGTCATGTCCAACTCTTTGTGACCCTATGGACCATAGCCCGCCAGGCTCCTCTGTCCATGGGCTTCTCCAGGCAAGAATACTGGAGTGGGTTGCCATGCCCTCTTCCAGGAGATCGTCCCAACCCAGGGATTGAATCCATGTCTCTCATGTCTCCTGCACTGGCAAGCACGTTCTTTACCACTAGTGCCACTTGGGAAGCCCAAAGTAATGTAGGGATCCTGGCAAACCATTTGCTAGCCAGGGGGTTGCCTTAAACCCAAAGGTTACACCTTTCCTGAGTTGGACTCCAAGGGCCATTCATTAAGACCCATTAGGGCATCTTGGAGCCTGACTTTGTACAGAATCCAGGTAGTATGATTTAGACGGTTTCTTTAACAGCACTTAGTAGGTATGAAGAGGGAGTAGAGAAATTGGGACAGGGAAGGGGACTGGCAAAAGGAGATGAGAAGGGGGAAATTTAGGGTAGTAGAAGGCGTATTGTTGGAGTGTTTGATATGGAATGAAGCAAAAAAGGGAAAATGTTTTGTAGGCTAGCAGATAACTATAAAAAAGAAAAGAAGGAGATGGAAGGATAAGTTATATATCTGGTTCCTCTCCATCAAACATAATACCTCAAATCCAAGTAAGTAATTGATAGAAATTTAATTCTAAATGAGAACATAGTAACTCTCTAAAATAAGTGAATTTATTTACAGAAAATGGACTAAAACTATACTATTAAGATCAATAAGGGAGAAACCAGAGCAAGCAGGACTGATGCAAGACACTTCCCCAGGAATTTTTTAAATACGTTCTCTTTTAGAAAAAGATTTTCTGTGCTTTAAATCGGTGGTAAATTTTCAAATTCATTTGTCACCCTATAAAAGCAATATCAATCCTATCTAAAATAGGGATTCCCTGGTAGCTCAGCTGGTAAAGAGTCTGCCTGTAATGCAGGAGAGCCTGGTTCTATTCCTAGGGTGGGAAGATCCCCTGGAGAAGGGAAAGGCTACCCACTCCAGTGTTTTGGCCTGGAGAATTCCATGGACTGTATAGTCCATGGGGTTGCAAGAGTTGGACACGACTCAGTGATTTTCACTTTCACTTTTTTGGCTAACATGCACTGGTAATACTTTAGCAGTCCCAATTGCTTAATAGATGTAGAAGTTTGATGAAATCCAGATGGTTAAATTATACTCACTTGTCTAGAGAGGAGAGAGGAAACTGGCGGGCTACAGTCCATGGGGTTGCAAAGAGCTAGACATGACTGAGCAACTAAGTACAGCACAGCACAGTCCAAAGAGGAGCATAACTAGAGAAATTAAAAGAAATTCTCAGGACTTCCCTTGTGATCCAGTGGTGAAGAATCCACCTACCAATGCAGGGGACACAGGTTCGATCCCTGGTCTGGGAAGATCCCGCAAGCAACAGAGCAACTAAGCCCACATGCCACAAGCACTGAGCCTGTGCACCTAGAACCTGTGCTCCACAATAAGACAAGCCCCCGCGATGAGACGCCCGCACAGCACAACTAGAGAAAGCCTTCACAGAGGAACACAGACCCAGTGCACCCAACAATACAGAAATAAAAGAAATCCTTGACATTTAGGCAGTGGCTAACCAAAAAGAAACAGAAACAACATGTCAGTTTCTTATGGCTTCTGTAACAAGTTACCTGAAACTGAGTGGTTTTTTCTTTTTTTTTTAGCAGCAGTCAGTGAAAACACTTTATTATTTATTATTTGTTCATGACAAATTAGTTCCATCTCTAATGCTAGGCTTCTTGCGGGGGTGGGGGGGACCTTAAAGGAAACTGCAAATTTATTGTAGAAAACTTTTCATTTTGAGCACAGACCCTAGTTGTAGCTTCAAGCAGTAGCATCTTTTATTGGATGGTAGAGCTGCTAACATCTATGTGTGCATGCTAAGTCACTTCAGTCGTATCTGACTCTGTGCGGCCCCATGGACTGTAGCCCACCAGGCTCCTCTCTCCATGGGACCCTCTAGGCAAGAACACTGGAATGGGTCGCCATGCCCTCCCCCAGGGGACCCTCTTGATCCAGGGATCGAACCTGTGTCTCTTATATCACCTGCATTGCAGGCAGGCTCTCCACCACTAGCACCACCTGGGAAGCTAACATTTACAGTTCAGTTCAGTTCAGTCGCGCAGTCGTGTCCGACTCTTTGTGACCCCATGAATCGCAGTACGCCAGGCCTCCCTGTCCATCACCAACTCCCGGAGTTCACTCAGACTCATGTCCATTGAGTCTGTGATGCCATCCAGCCATCTCATCCTCGGTCGTCCCTTTCTCCTCCTGCCCCCAATCCCTCCCAGCATCAGGGTCTTTTCCAATGAGTCAGTTCTTCGCATAAGGTGGCCAAAGTACTGGAGTTTCAGTTTTAGCATCATTCCTTCCAAAGAAATCCCAGGGTTGATCTCCTTCAGAATGGACTGGTTGGATCTCCTTGCAGTCCAAGGGACTTTCAAGAGTCTTCTCCAACACCACAGTTCAAAAGCATCAATTCTTCGGCGCTCAGCCTTCTTCACAGTCCAACTCTCACATCCATACATGACCACAGGAAAAACCATAGCCTTGACTAGACGGACCTTAGTCGGCAAAGTAATGTCTCTGCTTTTGAATATACTATCTAGGTTGGTCATAACTTTTCTTCCAAGGAGTAAGCGCCTTTTAATTTCATGGCTGCAGTCACCATCTGCAGTGATTTTGGAGCCCAAAAAAACAAAGTCTGACACTGTTTCTACTGTTTCCCCATCTATTTCCCATGAAGTGATGGGGCCAGATGCCATGATCTTCGTTTTCTGAATGTTGAGCTTTAAGCCAACTTTTCCACTCTCCTCTTTCACTTTCAACAAGAGGCTTTTTAGCTCCTCCTCACTTTCTGCCATAAGGGTGGTGTCATCTGCATATCTGAGGTTATTGATATTTCTCCCAGCAATCTTGATTCCAGCTTGTGTTTCTTCCAGTCCAGCATTTCTCATGATGTACTCTGCATATAAGTTAAATAAGCAGGGTGACAATATACAGCCTTGACGTACTCCTTTTCCTATTTGGAACCAGTCTGTTGTTCCATGTCCAGTTCTAACTGTTGCTTCCTGACCTGCATACAGATTTCTCAAGAGGCAGGTCAGGTGGTCTGGTATTCCCATCTCTTTCAGAATTTTCCACAGTTTACTGTGATCCACACAGTCAAAGGCTTTGGCATAGTCAATAAAGCAGAAATAGATGTTTTTCTGGAACTCTCTTGCTTTTTCCATGATCCAGCGGATGTTGGCAATTTGATCTCTGGTTCCTCTGCCTTTTCTAAAACCAGCTTGAACATCAGGGAGTTCACGGTTCACATATTGCTGAAGTCTGGCTTGGAGAATTTTGAGCATTACTTTACTAGCATGTGAGATGAGTGCAATTGTTCGGTAGTTGGAGCATTCTTTGGCATTGCCTTTCTTTGGAATTGGGATGAAAACTGACCTTTTCCAGTCCTGTGGCCACTGCTGAGTTTTCCAGATTTGCTGGCAAATTGAGTGCAGCACTTTCACAGCATCATCTTTCAGGATTTGAAACAGCTCAACGGGAATTCCATCACCTCCACTAGCTTTGTTCGTAGTGATGCTTTCTAAGGCCCACTTGACTTCACATTCCAAGATGTCTGGCTCTAGATTAGTCAACACATCATCATGATTATCTGGGTCATGAAGATCTTTTTTGTACAGTTCTTCCGTGTATTCTTGCCACCTCTTCTTAATATCTTCTGCTTCTGTTAGGTCCATACCATTTCTGTCAAACATTTACTGGCCCAATTATATATTTTTTGCTCCATATGCGTGAAATCCATGGGATCCTGCATATGCGGATCTGCCATAGGTTGAATTCGCAGATGCGGAGCCCATGGATGAAGAGGGCCAACTGTACGCATTTTCTACTCCATTCCCTCCCATGTCAACTAAAAGTCCCCTTCATAAAGTTAAGCACTATGTTTGCATAGTGTTAGTCACTCAGTTGTGTCTGACTCTTTGTGACCCCAAGGACTGTAGCCCACCAGGCTCCTCTGTCTATGGGATTTTCCAGGCAAGAATACTGGAGTGGGTTGCCATTTCCTTCTCCACTGAGTGGTTTTAAATAACAGACATTTATTCTCCAACAGTTCTGGAAGCTGGAAGTCTGAAATCAAGGTGCTAGCAAGCCACACTCCCTACAAAGGCTCTGGGGAAGTACCCTTCCTGGTTTCTTAACTCCCGATGGTTGTCAGCATTCCTTGGCTTGTGATGCATCTTTCCAGTCTCTGTCTTCACATGGCATTCTCCTCTCTGTGTCTGTGCCCAAAGCATCTCTTCCTATAAAGACACTAGTCATATTGGATTTACAGTCTATCCTAATTCAGTATGACCTCATCTAAACTTGACTACCTCTGCAAAGACCCTATTTCCAAATGACATCACATTCACAGGTTTCAGATGGACATGAATTTTGGGGGGACACTATTCAATCCAGCACACAAACAAAATGTACTCTCTTGAGAGCTGGTACCACCAGGACAGTAAGTGTACTCTCAGTTCAGTTCAATTCAGTCACTCAGTCATGTCCGACTCTTTGCGACCCCATGAATCGCAGCACGCCAGGCCTCCCCGTCCATCACCAACTCCCGGAGTCCACTCAGACTCACGTCCATTGAGTCCATGATGCCATCCAGCCATCTCATCCTCTGTCGTCCCCTTCTCCTCCTGCCCCAATCCCTCCCAGCATCAGGGTCTTTTCCAATGAGTCAACTCTTCGCATAAGGTGGCCAAAGTACTGGAGCTTCAGGTTTCCTAAAATACCACTGGGGGTGGCAGAGGAGTGACTGGTAGAGAAGCCAAAGAGAAAAGGTAAAGAGTTCATGAGAACTGTGAAAGGGAAGGTCCTCACTATTTGTTTGTTATCCAGACTTCTTAGTACCCGGGCAGAATAAATGTTGGGGAGGACAGCCTGACCTGCAAGTTAAAGCTGTTGATGTGACTGACAGAGGAAGAATGAAGTATTGTATGTGAAAACCATAGATGCTTCAAAATGAATCTGCTCTGTGGAGGAGTAGTTTATGCTGTTCCAGCAGAAAAGGACACATTGGTCACACCGCTGATGGGATGTGTAGCATCTACCTGGACAGGGACCCATATCTTGCTTGAAAGGGAAGGTCCTCACTATTTGTTTGTTATCCAGACTTCTTAGTACCCGGGCAGAATAAATGTTGGGGAGGACAGCCTGACCTGCAAGTTAAAGCTGTTGATGTGACTGACAGAGGAAGAATGAAGTATTGTATGTGAAAACCATAGATGCTTCAAAATGAATCTGCTCTGTGGAGGAGTAGTTTATGCTGTTCCAGCAGAAAAGGACACATTGGTCACACCGCTGATGGGATGTGTAGCATCTACCTGGACAGGGACCCATATCTTGCCACCACTCATCATACAGGAAGTCCCCTACATACAAACCTTCAAGTTTTGAACTTTGAAAGATGTAAACATGTGTTCCACCAACACCAGGTATGAGTGAAATTGCAGCTTGCCCTCCCTCTCCTATTGCTGATGATCCTTCAGTTCTGCCATCTCCCACCTCCTCTCCCTCCCAGTCAGTGACTCTTCTTGCCTCTTCACTCCATGCCAGCCCCCTGTATGACAGTTGTACTGCACTATTGTACTTTTCAAGGTCCTATACGATTAAAACTGTTTTGTTTATTTTTTGTTTGCTTTTATGTCCTATTTGTGTGAAATGTATTAGAAACCTATTACACTACAATGCTATTGTGTTAGTTGGTTACCTAGGCTAACTTTGTTAGTTGGGTTAATACAATTGTGTTAGTTGGATACCTAGGCTAACTTTGTTGGACTTATGAACAAATGGGACTTATGAATGCCCTGTTGGAATGTATATAGGAGACTTCCTATATTATAATATGTTCCCTTCTGGGGCTGAACCTATAGCTAAAAAACCACAAGGCCTTCCCCCACCCAAACTCAGATCAAGGCTGACACACATAACAGTGCTTAACCCTTTGGGACCAACTTTGCCCTATATCTGCTAGTCAATACATTGCCGGACAATCCATGCAAGTGTTCCCAGCACTACCCACAAGCCGAAGTGAAAGCTTGTGCACTGGCCACAGAACGTACATAGATCACCTTTCACACGTGGGGACAGCCGTGTCTCATGAAACCCATTTAGTCTTCAATACATCTTGACATTGTCCTGCTCAGATCACTGCTCACTGCTCAGACCCACACACTGCTCAGCAAACCAGGAGCCAGCTTTTACTTGAGAACCAGACCTCCATGCAATAGGCATCTGCCAGGCCAGAAGCCATTCTCGTACCAAAGTAAAACACACTGAGGGCCAGATTTGAATTCAAACAAGAACAAGAGCCAGACAGACAATACAGCCTCAGAGGGTTTATAGGACTAAGTCCACACACCCCCATTTGGCATGCCAGGAACCATCAGAATATGAGTCATGCCCAAGTCATTGCTCAGGACACTCTCAGAAGGGCCACCCCAATCAGTCCTCAACATAGATCCTTGCACAGAGCTTGATAACCGATGAGAGAGTTCCCAGCCACGCCTCATGCCTCTACTTGCTCAGCAGAATAAACTGTGATGCTGGTTCCAGCACTGGCTGGAGCTGCCTGAAGGCCTGTACCCTCCATGGACCCCTACCGAACAAGACACAGGATGTCTTTGCTTCTGTGCATATTCCACCCCCCAGACAGGCACAGCATTCTCAGCTGCTCAGGGTAACAAATGAGACATGGTTCCGCCTAGGACCTCATCTCACCTCCTGCAGCCCAGTCCCTAGCCAGAACCCTCTCTTCTCTCTCTTCACGCCTCATCTACTCCTTTCCCACGGGGTCCTTTCCGAATGCCCACCCTACCCCCATAACCTGTGACACCTCTTCCATCCCTTACACAAGAGCCAGCCCTTTCTACTCCTCTCTCTATTCCAATCAGAGCCAAGTTTTACAAGAGCAGTCTGTAGCCCTACCACTAACTCTTCACTTTGCATTCACTCCTTGACCTGCTCCCCTCCCTCAAAAGCTGACCTCTGACCTCAGGCCTCTCCTGAGATCACCAGCTGCCACATCCTAAAGGTGCTTTCCTGACTCTTATCTGTGGTACCTGGTTGAGGGATGGGACACTGGGTCCCAGCTTCCTCCATGGCACTCCCTCTTCCCCCAGGTCCCTGNTTTAAGCACATTTTCCTGGAACACAGATGATCCTTTCAATCTATAAATTCTTATCATCTTTTTTCAAAGTTGTGTGGATTTATACCTTTGACTACTTCTTTGTGTTTCATTTTTTTTAGCTCTCTTCAGCGATATTTTATTTAGGTATCTGTGGGGTCTTCTTTGTCAGTCAAATCTACTGTTTCATCTCTACTCCTTTCAAACTCTTAGTTCCTTTTTACTTTATTTGCTTTGAGAATCCTGCCCTTAAGGGTTCCTTTTCTGTTTTTAGCAGTGTGTATTTCCTCGGTGTTGCTTCAAAATCACCTTCATACCCATGCTGATTTTCCTGCTTCACCTCTTTGGTCAGCTACATCAATTATTCCTTTTCTCCTCTCATTTTACCACGCCACCCATGACCTCTTCATCTGTTTTGAACTCGTCTGTGACTTCTTTAATTTGTGTTCATGGTCAAACATGACTTTTTTCAGTGTCTGTTAGAATCACTAGTTGTCAGCATCCTCCTCTTACCATTTGTTTTTCCAGTTCTTTTTCTCCCTTTCTATTGCAATAGTTTTGTGGTAGCAAATAGTATGTTATAGTGTTCTAGGCTGGTTCCTTTTTTTTTTTTTTATTGTCACTGTTCTTTGAATGTGGAGAATTCTTAATGCAGATACTTGAAAAAAGTCCATATAGGGGACGAGGCAGGACATTACTGTGTATTGGTAAAAATTTGCCCTGATTCATCTGTGAATCTCATTACAAAGGTTTATGTATTTATGAGTTATTTTATTTGTATTTCTTCTCAGCTAACAGGCTACAGCAAAGCCTTACCAATCTACATAGCATACTTGTACATTTCCTTCTTGGCTTCATCTGCTACTATGTAGGTAGAGCCTAAGGATGCTTTTGTTTCCAGCTTTGTAACACAATTGCCATTTTTCAAAGGGTTGTTGGTTTCATCCTTTAGGATATGTTTACTCTGTAGTGCCAATTTGGAGCTATATTTCCTGTTTGCTTCATTGAACTTGCTAGCCTGGTCACAGTCATTTTGTCTCAGCTCTTCCTGAAATCTTGAGTTTGGCCAGTTCTATGTCACAGACTGTGGTTCACAGACACGGAATCTCCTAGCTTTATTGAAAATGGAATTTATACTTCTTACTCTTTTTTTGTGTTTATTTTATAACTTTCAAGAAGAAAATGGAAAGAGCTTTCTTTCTGATAAAATCTTAAAATTTAAAGAATATCATGCTGTGTTTACTACTCCAAAGTGTATAAAAAACTCGTGGCTTTTCTTTCTGGTTTAGGATTCAGAATCTCAGTTTTACAAACCAACACAATGCAAGGGACTAAGTGTCAAAAGAAACCAAATCAAGTATTAAACTGAGGTCATAAATGTGTCAGGGAGCAGCTGACTACAATAATTAGGCAAAGTAGCTAAGACCTTTGACAATGAAAATAAAGACAAGGGGCAAACACAGACATTTTCCCCATTCCTCAGAGGCCCAAAGAAGCTTCTCTAGGATGAGAAATCATTGACATTTAAGAAAGATTGATTTAATTCTGGAAGGATACTAATGTTAGATTGAATTTTAAAGAGGGGCATAACAGGTGAATCCAGAGAGAAAATTAGAATACTTTTACCTTGGTTGTTATATATTTCATAACTTTTCCCTCAGTTTGTGTGTCTTGAATAAATCTATTATTATTATCAGCAATTATAATACACCAGCTGTGTGTGGATATTATGTGCCTGAGCCAGTGCTAAATGCCATCCCCCGCCCAAATCCCTATGACGTGGGGCTACTATTATTGAATATTTCCAATCATACATGAGAAACTGAGACTTAGAAAGTTTAACTGTCTAGTTCAAGGTCACATAACCGATGGGTGCTACATCCAGCCCTAGAGACCACCCAGCTACTACACAGTTTATGGTAACTACCATTAGTCATCAGTTGTCTAGTTTATACTATCATTTTAATGGAATTGCATCCTAAGAGCAACATTAACTACATACATACACAATCACATTTCTCAGTTACCTACCTCAGAAGCAACTTATACACCAGGAGCTACACTTTGAGAAATCTTGATGCACTGATTTGGCTGTAGGTGGGTGGGGAGTGGGCAGGGAAACAGAACACCAATCAATGGCCCACTGAATACAAGAAGATATTATTATTTTTCTTGTGTGACAAGGATTCTAACATCAGGTAGTCTAGGGCCAGTATAAGTGGTCAAGAATGACATCAAGAAACTGGACTTCCTGCAACATCCCTTCTCATTGTCAAGAGTAAGCACTGAATGTCTAGAGAACCAATCTTCTTTTCCTGAACAAAGAGCAAAAGGCAAAGAGACTTAATTACTGGGGGAGTGGGGGAGAGGGAAGTTTCCCTAGGGAATTCTGCCCTCACATCATTGGACAGAACTGTGTCTACCAGCTACCCCAAGCCAAGCCACAAGGAAGCCTGAGAATTTGAGGTTTCTGGCCTCTGTGGATGGAGCAGACAAAGTAGAATGAGCTGTAACAAGGGTTAAATAAACCAATCATCCTGGAAAGGACTTACTTTTTTTATGAAGAAGTGGCAGAAAATTTTCTCCTTCCTAGCCTTGGTCTTGGACTATTTACACAACCTCTCAGGGTCTTGGTTATTCATTGAGAGAGACAGAGTTGAGAACTATACAGTGCTGGAAGAGAATTTAATAATCCAATGCTTACACAATTGCCTAACCTGATACCTAGCACATAAATGGCAGTTCTTAAACACTACCGCTAGGTTCAGTAACATTCCAATCTGTCAAAACTCTTAATTGACTTAGAAGTATCAAAAACTCTTGCTAAAAATAAAGATTCCCTAGAAGAATGCAAGGAGATTTATTTTGTCAACATTGGAATACAATTCTCTCCAGGGCAGCTATTATTCAGTTCACCTACAGATTTCATGATTTATTCAATGTTTCAACTACTAACTAAACATTTAGCAGGTGCTGTATTTCCAATTTATGCCAGGAGCATTTAAAGAAAATACAACAAAAATTCCTCACACAACAGTCTCCATCTAAAAGAAAAAAGAAACTGGCAATAATGTGACTTCAAGTATCTCCAACAGAAACATATTTACATTTCGAGATTCTGTTCTTTCTATACCTTGGACTGAATTAACTTAGCTTCCCTGCTGTGGTAAATGCATGTGGTGATTATAGTGGAGAAATTCAATCTTGGTTTTTGTTTCTAATCTCTCCAACTGATATTTATGTGTGTTTTTGACTCTGGTCTTAATAAATTCCTAAGGACATTCAAATCGGATCTTCATATGTAAACAGTTCCTACCAAAAAACAAGTCAGTTGTGGTTTGAAGCAGGGTGGGAGGAGGGGCATCTTAATTAAGGCTGAAAGGACACAGAGCCTGAAGTGAAATCTTACACAGTTTCTGTTACATGTTTGCAAATATACAACAACCAGTTAGTTCCTCTGAAACTTCAAGCGCACAGGATTTCTCAGGGGAGGAATAAATTGTCTGCATGCCACCTATCTCTCAGTTTTACATAACTTGGAAGAATTTCTGTCTGGGGAGACTTAAGGCAAGACATAGTAAATATATTCCTTGTTTTAAATTTTCCATAATGTGGAGTGACTTCTGTCTGCTCGTCTCAGTCGAAAGTGTCCAAGTGGGATGGTGCCGAAAGACTTTTTTAAAGAAGTACAATATGGCACAGTGGTAAAACCACTAAACTCAGGCTCAGGGGGCTCAAGTTCAGTCTCTGGGCCTCCCACTTGCTATCTAGGCCACAGAGCCTACGCTGCTGTATGCTTCACCCAAGAAGGGTCTCAACACCCTTCTCTCTCACCACCAGTACAAAGGCTGGAAAGTAAGCACGCTCTTAGCCTTTTACGCAGCCATGAAATGAAGACACTTGCTCCTTGGAAGAAAAGCTGTGACAAACCTAGACTACATATTAAGAAGCAGAGACATCACTTTGCTGACAAAGGTCTGTATAGTCAAAGCTATGATTTTTCTAGTAGTCATGTACGGATGTGAGAGTTGGACCATAAAGAAGGCTGAGTGCTGAAGAATTGATGCTTTTCAACTGTGTTGCTAGAGAAGATTCTTGAGAGTTCCTTCGACAGCAAGGAGATCAAACCAGTCAATTCTAAAGGAAATCAGTCCTAAATATTAATTGGAAGGACTGACGTTGAAGCTAAAGCTCCAATACTTTGACCACTTGATGCAAAGGGCTGAGTCATTGGAAAAGACCCTGATGCTGGGAAAGACTGAGGGCAGGAGGAGAAGGGGGCAACAGAGGATGAGATGGTTGGATGGCATCACTGACTCAATGGACATGAGTTTGAGTAAACTCCAGGAGACAGTGAAGGACAGGGAAGCCTGGCGTGCTGCAGTCCATGGGGTCGTAAAGAGTCGGACACAACACAGCGAGTGAACAACAGCAGCAGCAGCCTTTTATGTAGCTAAGAACTTCCATGAGACATAGTTCTAGGCAATGAGACATAAGCAGCAGTCTTATTTTCCTCTTCCTCATACACACACACACACACACACACACACACACACACATATACATATATATATAGCATCCCTGGTGACTCAATGCTAAAGAACCCACCTGCCAATGCAGGAGATATGGGTTTGATCCCTGGGTCAGGAAGATCCCCCGGAGAAGGAACTGGCAAGCCACTCTAGTCTCTGGGGTGGCAAAAGAGTTGGACATGAGTCAGTGACTAAACACCACCACGCTCAGTTGCTCAGGCGTGTCCGACTCTCTTGTGACCCCATGGACTGTAGCCAACCTGTCTCCTCTGTGCATGGAATTTTCCAGGCAAGAAAACTGGAGTGTGTTGCCATTTCCTTCTCGAGGGACCTTCTCAACCCAAGAATAGAACCTGCACTGTATTGGCAAGTGGACTCTCTACCATTGAGAAGTCCAAACAACAACAATAACTATACATATATAGTAGCCTCTTATGTATCATGATGCTGTTAGTTCTTTATTTTCTTGGGCTACCTTTGAAAGAGCTTGGGAAAATAGGCACAGAGATGGGATGATTGTATAGATAAGCTATCTTCTCAATCCTACCACCTGGCACCCTAATTTCAGAGGCAGAAAGGAAGCAGCAGTCTGACCATCAGAGGGAGTCATCCTGAGAAACTTGTGAGAGAAATTGCAGTAGGAGGTTTAAGAGTAAAATCACTATAAGGAAAAAATAAGGAAAATAACTATAAGGAAAAGAAGAGAGAGAAGGAGAGAGGAAAAGAAAGAAAGCAGCAGCCTTCACTGACTGCCTATCATGTGGCAGGCTGCCACTGTGCCAGGAACTGTGGCCAGAGCCAGCCTCACGGTGTGACCTGCAAGGTTGCATGGGACCCCGGGCTTGGAAGAGCCCCATGCTCGGTTTAATGCTCTGCTGTCGCCTTCTTGAAACTCTTAATAACGTAGGTACAAGGGACCTTGCGTTTTCATTCTGCACTGGGCCCTGCCAGTTAGGTAGCCCCTTTGGCATTTGTGTCATCTCCTGTGTGTTCCCTGGTGGCTCAGATGGTAAAACGTCTGCCTGCAGTGCAGGAGGTCTGGGTTCAATCCCTGGGTTGGGCAGATCCCCTAGAAAGGGAAATGGCAACCCACTCCAGTATTCTTGCCTGGAAAATCCCATGGACGGAGGAACCTGGCAGACTACAGTTCATGGGGTCACAAAGACAGGCTGCCACTGTGCCAGGAACTGTGGCCAGAGCCAGCCTCACGGTGTGACCTGCAAGGTTGCATGGGACCCCGGGCTTGGAAGGGCCCCATGCTCGGTTTAATGCTCTGCTGTCGCCTTCTTGAAACTCTTAATAACGTAGGTACAAGGGACCTTGCGTTTTCATTCTGCACTGGGCCCTGCCAGTTAGGTAGCCTCTTTGGCATTTGTGTCATCTCCTGTGTGTTCCCTGGTGGCTCAGATGGTAAAACGTCTGCCTGCAGTGCAGGAGGTCTGGGTTCAATCCCTGGGTTGGGCAGATCCCCTAGAAAGGGAAATGGCAACCCACTCCAGTATTCTTGCCTGGAAAATCCCATGGATGGAGGAACCTGGCAGACTACAGTTCATGGGGTCACAAAGAGTCAGACACAACTGAGCGACTAAACACTTTACCTTACCTGTGAACGAGATAGTACAATACTATCCCCAGTTGAAGAAACTGAGGCCCGGTTTCTTGAGGAAGGTTGCCTAAGGTCAGAGCCAGAAAGTAAATGGATGAGCTAGATTTCAAACAACAGCAAGCTCATTCTAGCTCCAAGGTCGTTCTTTGCCGATGCTGAATTCTCTTCCATAGGATAGTTAAACCCTGGCGAATGTCTGGAAAGGAGAAATGCGAGAATCCAAAAAACCAAAATCTATACAGCTGAAGAATATTGGCATTACAGTGACGGATATCAGCATTGAAGTGAGGCCAGTTAGGTTCCGTGGCTTTGCACTGCTGTTGTCTCTGTGTGGCCACTCTGTCATGTCTGACTCTTTGGGACCCCATGGGCTGTAGCCCACTAGGCTCCTCTGCCCATGGAATTCTCCAGGCAAGAATACTAGAGTGGATTACTATTTCCTTTTCCAGGGGTCTTCCGACCAAGGGATTGAACTTGCATCTCTTGCGTTTCCTGCATTGCAGGCAGATTCTTTACCACTGAGCCACCTGGGAAGCCCGGAGGAAGTTATAGAAGGGCTTTGGAGGGCTAACACCCCCTCTGCTTGGTTGCCTCTACAGTTGCCATCTATAGGGAGGAATTCACGTGTCAGGGTCTAAGCCTTCTGACATTCAGTCCTCCTAACTGCCTTTTTGCTGCTGCTGCTGCTGCTAAGTCGCTTCAGTCGTGTCCGACTCTGTGCGACCTCATAGACAGCAGCCCACCAGGCTCCCCTGTCCCTAGGATTCTCCAGGCAAGAACACTGGAGCCATTTCCTTCTCCAATGCATGAAAGTGAAAAGTGAAAGTGAAGTCGCTCAGATGCGTCCAACTCTTCGCAACCCCAGGGACTGCAGCCCACCAGGCTCCTCAGTCCATGGGATTTTCCAGGCAAGAGTACTGGAGTAGGGTGCCATCGCCTTCTCCATTTTTGCTGTAGGACTGTAACACATGACACACCAGGAAACACTATCTAAATATTTTAGAATTTTGCAAACACTTTCACATTTGTGATTTTACTTCACCTATACTACCAATGCTGTAGGTCAACTGTGGCAGGTACTATTAGGTCATTTGACAAACAAAGAAATTAATTCCCAGAAAGATTCAAACCTTTGCATAAAGAAGCACATTAAGTTAGTGGGCAGAGCTGAAACCAGAACCTGAATTTTTCATCTGAGACGGATACTTCCCTTGATAAAACACAAAAAGATGAAAAGTCGAAACAAACAACAAACACAAAAACTTAATTGACCACTTTATAGCTTTTTTAACCAATGTTACTTGGCAAAATGATGAGTGATAATAGAACTACATGAGGATTTATCCCAGAGCTTTCAGCAGGTGCATTTATCTCAAAACTATAAGAAGTTGCTGTATAACACAGAGAGCTCAGCCTGGCACTCTGTGATGATTTAGAGGGGTGAGATGCAGGGATGGGAGGGAGGTTCAGGAGGAGGGGATATACGTATAATTTTTGGCTGATTCTCGTTGTTGTATGGCAAAACCCAACACAACGTTGTAATTTTCCTAAAATTAAAAATAAAATTTAAAAAAAGCTACGGGAACAACATTTGCCAGAGAAAATTAGATCTGAGTACCAAGAAAATATTTACCAGCCAAATAAAGCAACTCTATAAGCTTGTGTGGAGTCTTTATACAGAGCATCAGGGTGCCCTGCCCCTACAGAAACTCTGCAGGGGCCATCTGATTGCATTCACAAACTGAACCCAGTGACTCCAGACTGCCCCCAGGACCTGGTGCCCTTTTATGGGCATCACATAGTCCCCAAGAACACTTCCTTCTCTTTTCAATTACTAGAAATCCTACAGCTGGAGTTTTCTGCTGGGGGCCTCTTCAGAATGCTGCCTAAAGAAAATGAAGAAATCGATCTTGACCCTTGTAATCTTTTGATCCGGCAACGGAACCAGAAGCGGAACTCTTTGCAATTTCCTACTGCATGGCTGAAGGTCATTCTTCCTTTTCTCATCAGCAGTGGTAACTTCCATCACCAAAGTTCTGAAACCAAACCACAATTTTGTATGCAAATGAACTGTGTCTATCAATGACTGTAATAAAACCCAACACTGGTCCTTCTGAGTGACAATGAGAGAAGCACTGGGGAGGCATGGCATATTCCAGGGATGCTTTTTATCATCATCATTGGAAACGAAGAAGAAGAAGAAATAGATGAACCACATGAACAATACAAGCGAAACTGCCAGATTGCCAGGAAATGTCTCTCCTGGGCCTGGCTATAATACATTTATACTAGATTTATTTGAGTCAGAAAAATAGAACAGCTACAATTGTGTTTTCTATTTTTTCTTTTTAAAGCTCTCTTGACCTTCGGCAGCAGGATTATCCCACTTTAATGTGAGTGCATTAAACATTAGCAATCTTACCATGTTAGTCTCCCAGACCAAATCTTATTAGCATTTAGTTCTGTCATTGGTACTTGCTGGTGAATTATTTTAAAATGTAAAGCATCTGAGGTTGTGTGATAAAAATCACATAACCACATAATAGAGATCATTAAAGGCCTTTGAAGGTGTGAAATAGCCAGGACCAGTATTACATGAGGCTCTTAGTCCCTGTTTTACTTTCATTAAAATACTTTGTGGGGTAAAGAACTGTTCCTTTTTTGATACAATCCTGAGCAAGCCTGGAAAAGCATTAGGTACACAGTCCCTGGTAGGAGGTCAGGACTAAAAAGATGGTCCTCCCTTTTCTCCACGTACTCCTTAGCTAAGGTAAGCACACAAATCACTCCCTTACTTTCTGGAATACATCTAAGTCAAGTCTGCTGGGTATCTGAATGTTAAATTACATTCCACTCTTTGCGACCCCATGGACTGTAGCCTGCCAGGCTCTTTCATCCATGGGATTTTCCAGACAAGAATACTGGAGTAGGTTGCCATTTCCTTCTCCAGTGTATCTTCCTGACCCAGGGATCAAACCTGCATCTCTTGTGTCTCCTGCATTGGCAGGTGGGTTCTTTACCACGAGCGCCACCTGGGACACAGCAGGGTCCTGCTCTCTTTAGTCTGTCGAGAATAACACCTGTTTTACTTTCTGGGAAGGCTTTCCTGGTGGCTCAGCTGGTAAAGAATCTGGCTGCAATGCAGGACACCCAGGTTCGATCCCTGGGTTGGGAAGATCCCCTAGAGAAGGGAATGGCAACCCACTCCAGGATTCTTGCCTGGAGAAGCCCATGGACAGAGGAGCCTGGCGGGCTACAGTCCATGGAGTCACAAAGAGTCGGATATGACTAAGCAACTAACACTTTCACTTACCTTCTGGGAACTGGGAAGCAGAGGTCTGGTTGCCTTTTCCTAAAATGACCCTGGTCCCTAAAATTCTGCATTCTCAAATATGAAATCTAATCATGATGGGAGAAATCAGTCAGATGAGTCCCTGCGAGGGTGTGGTTTTAACATTCTCTGAAACAGCAGCCTGCATCTCTCAAAGCCCCGGGGAGGCCTCCTATGGATGTGTGGAGGGGCCTGGTGTGTGTAAATCATGCATACACATGGGAAAAGGTGGAGAGGTACAGTGGGGCTCCAGCCTTCTCTGAGGAATCCTTGAGCAGACAATCTGCTGTGGAAATTATCACTCCAGTGCATCTCGTTAAAAGTTGCCTGTATAAGACAGGGGAAAGGCAGAGAGTCAGTTTCTTTGCTGCTAGTACTTGTCCCCAGTAACTAAGCTGACAGCATACCTGAGCCTCCTTTGTCCTGACCAAATAGGAGAGAAAGCCACTTTCTAAGGGACGGGTTACAGACGTGCTGGAGTTAAGGTCAAGAGCCTAGGAATCAGTGCACTCCAGGAAGATGATGAGCAGGATTTTATACCCCCAGGAGATCTCTGAAAATGAACAGCTTAACCTTTTGCTTCCCAGAGAAGAGAGGAGAGAAACGACCCCCCTTGGGCACTGGCTGCTGCTGCCACTGCTGTCACATCTCTGGTGCCAAGTGTCCTCTCTGGCAGCAGGAAAAGAAAGGTGTCCCAACAGCCTTGGAGCAGCAGTGCCGGCCCCCCACCAGATCCTGCACTGGACTCCGCTCAGCGGTGCACAAGGGCTTCGGGCACCCTGGAGGGGACAAGGTGCCGAAGCATCATCAATAATGGATGGCCCATAGGGTGTGAAGAGCTGGTGGAGGGGGAGGGAGGGGGAAGCAGGGAGGGGAGGAGCTGTCCTCTCAGGGAGCCGACATAGGCACCTAGCTGTGCACCCACACAGCTCAGTTTATACCAATGCTGGAGCAAGGAAGAGAGGAAGGAATGATTTGCTGGATAACAAAGGTTGGGACAACTAACAATTGCAATACCCAGAATACATCTCCAGTCTGAACTGAATACTGAGCATACGATTTTGGCCAATCACAGAAATGACCACACAGGTAACCTGCCCCTGTGGACTCTCTCCCCCACAGACTATGAGCAGAGATTCAAGGCACCAGTCTGCTGCCATCACCACCAGTGATTTTTTTTCTCTCTCCTGAGTGTGAAAGAAAGAAGCTTTCACCAGAGTACAGATATTAAGAGGATGTGCTGTTGCTTCCAACGTGTGTGTTCTTTCAGATGCATGAATTAATAATGGAGCCATATTTGTCAAGTAAGCAACCTAAAGTTCATGACATTGCAGGAGGACCAGGTTAATGGAGCTTTTCTAAACCAAGTGTAAATGTACAAGCTGCCAATTTCAATCATATTTTTAAAATGAGTAGAGTCTATAGAAAACATCAGGTTGTGATTCATCTCCTGTTGAGACTCAAGGGTGTTCACTCATTTACTGTCCATTTAGTTGTTCATTCACTGAACCTCTTGCAGCTCAGCTGGTAAAGAATCTGCCTGCAATGCAGGAAACCTGGGTTCGATCCCTGTGTTGGGAAGATCCCCTGGAGAAGGGAAAGGCTACCCACTCCAGTATTCTGGACTAGAGAATTCCATGGACTGTATAGTTCAAGGGGTCACTAAGAGTCAGACATGACTGAGTGACTTTCACTTAGTTGTTCATTCATTGAACACAAATTTAGTAAGAGTCAAATGTGTGCCAGCCAGTGTGCTAGGTTCTAGCAGCTAAATCATGCTTCCTGGTTTTGTGACACTTTCTTTCTATTATGAATTATAACCAGAGAAATCAGAAAATCCAAGCTCGCACATCCACGTTCACATGCCATCCTCACATAGGTCCTGAGGTTGTGGGGAGCCAGGTGTCAGCAGGCTGATGACAGGTCACCCCAGACAGCTCCAATTCTGCCTGAAGCCTTTTTATAGAGACTTACAGAGGGTGTGTGGGTAAATCTCTGGTGTGAGGGGGTGGAGAGTGAGAGTGAACACATAACACAAAATATGGAGAAGCTAAAAATAGGAATTTAAAATCAACACCAGATAAAACCAATTGCCTACTACAAAGGCAGCAAACACTGATACGGAGGTCATTTACTCTACTATCCCCAGTGAGAGAGGCTTTTTAGTGAAAAAGATTCTGAGGTTAAACCTAACAGGCACGAAATGATTTGACGATTTATAGTATTTGTCTGATTTACAGAACTAATCAAGGTTCAAAACTTCCCAGCTCTCTGGATGCAAATGGCTTCTTCCTTTCTATTTTATTCCCTCCATAACCACTGAAAGGTAAACTTTGAACCCTTTTTTGGCTAGTGATGAATACGAACATATATATGTGTATATTTTGTCAGCTAGATTTATGTTTATTACTTCTGGTTAAGTGTTCTATATGAAGACCCCATGTTTTATTTCAGCAGAGGTTTAGAGTTTATTTGAGCAGACCTTGACATTAATTAATCAATTAAGCAGCACAGGGTTGGGCATTTGCTATGGGCAAGGCCAGAATTCTGAGCACAATTGGATGGTCAAAGACCCTGCCTTCTCTAGCTTAAGGAAAAACTATATAAGAAAAGGAACTATATAAGATGCTTGGGGCTGGTGCACTGAGACGACCCAGAGGGATTGTATGGGGAAGAAGGAGGGAGGAAAGAAAAAAAAAAGAAACTATAGGAACTATATAAGAAAAGGGTACAAATACCTCTGAAACAGGATAAACAGTAGGAAAGGAGACAGAGGAGGAATAAGTGAAGCTCAGAAGAGACAAAGACAGCCTCTGCTTGCATGATTAAAAGGGGCTTTGGAAGAAGGTGAGTTTGGGTTGAGTCTTGAATGATGGCTGGATTCGCTCTATCCTGGTGCCCAGAACATGATGGCTACTCTGTTCCTGTGTGGTGTAGTGAAACCACAGAAGTTGATGTCAAGAATAAGATAAAGGCATCCTTTATCCTTTACTCAATATTGTTGTGAAGGCCAGCCCAAAACAGACAAGGGAAAATAAATAAGGACTATAAAAACGAAAAGCAAGGAAGTAAAATCATCATTATTTAGAGATGATGAGATTGTATGCCTGGAAACCTATTATATGTAACATGAAATTGAATTAGATGGCTATGGGAAATTCATATCTGGAAATCAGTTGCCTTAATATTTGCAAATTATAACTAGTTTAAAAAAATCTCAAAGAAAGAAAAGACTACAAATATCTAGGAATAATGTAGTGAGAAGGGTACAATACCTGTATAAACTAAACTTTAAAACATTGTTTGGGACATAAAGACCTTTAAAGAAATAAAATATGTATCACACCTTTTGATGGGAAAACCCAGCATCTTAAAGATTTAATTGCTCTCAATTTGATATATATTTATAATAATCTCAACAAAAATAGCAATAAAATTTATCCATGGAGCTGTAGACATGATTTAAGAGTTCCTTGTTGTTGTTTGGTCTCTAAGTCATATCTGACTCTTTGTGACCCTATGGACTGTGGCCTGCCAGCTTCCTCTGTCCATGGAATTTCACAGGCAAGAATACTGGAGTGGGTTGCCATTTCCTTCACTAGGTGATCTTCTTGACCTAGGGATTGAACCTGGGTCTCCTGCCTTGGCAGGTGGATTCTTTACTGCTGAGCTACCAAGGAAGCTCATTAAGAGTTCTTATAGAGGGACTACTCTGATGGTCCAGGGGTTAGGACTTTGCCTTCCAATGCAGGGGGTGTAAATTTGATCCCTGGTCAGGGAACTAAGATCCCAAATGTCTCATGGCCAGGGAAGCCTGGCATGCTGCAATTTATGGGGTTGCAAAGAGTCGGACCTGACTTAGTGACTGAACAACAACAAGGTGTTCAACTGAAAAAAGAAAAGTTGCAGATCTTTATCTTATACTTCACAAAAGCATAGATGAGTCAAAGATTTAAATGTAACCACTGAATCATTATAATCCACGTAAAAACATCAGGAGAATTTCTTTATACAACTATAGAGTGGAGAAGCTCTTTCTGTGTGTGATCCAAAACAAAACAAAACAAAAAAAACAGAATCCATTTAAGAAACTAAATGTAACAACATAAAATAAAATTAAAAAAAGGCTGGACAGCAAAATCTACAAAATCAAATAATATACTACAAGCATTTAAACTCCATATTATAGAAAAAAGGGCTAATTTACTTAATATAGAAAAAGCTTCGAAAAGTCAGTAAGAAAAAGACCAGAAATATAAACTAATCTTAAGGATGGAAAAGACACTTACACTCACTTCTAATAAGAAGAGTATAAACTAAAAGCACAGCAACTTGCCATTTTTCACTTATCACCTTGGCCAAGATTAGACAGTTTGATGACATCCTAGTTGACAAGGATGTGGGGGACAGGTTCTCAGATATGGCCTCTGACAATCTATGTTGGTATATATTTTATGGAGAGCAAGTTGGCAATGCTTATCCAAATTTTAAATATGCATAGTCTTTGAGCCACACTTTAACTTCTAAATATTCACTCCTTCAGATATCAGATAACTTTTGTTCAAGAAAATTCACTACAGCAGTGCTGTAAGACCAAAGAATGAAACTAAATATCTACCAATCTCGAACAAGACAAATAAATTAGTTTGTATTTGTACTGTTGAACTGTTATGCTACAACATGGATGAATCTGATTCATGTCAATGTATAGCAAAACGAATACAGTATTGTAAAGCAAAACAAACTAAAAAATAAAAATTAATTAAAAAAATAATATGCTAAGTTAAAGGAGTCAGATGCAGAAGAGTGTATATGGTATGGTTTCATTTCCATGATGTTCTAGAATAGAAAACAAATCAAGAAGCCCATGTTGATTTTCCTTACATTTATCTTCAACTCTTTTGGAGAGTGTGCAATAGGATGGCATTGCCGTTTACTCTTTAGCCTCTGGGACAGAGTTATCAACATTTTCATAGAGTCAACATTTAAGCAATTGCTCTTATACTGTCAAATTATATGGCATTCTAACCTCTCTATTTAGTTTATGTATTATAGCACATTTCCTAAATAAATGCATTTAAATTCAAAAGAAAGAAAGAAAAACTGATCATGATGATAGAAATCACCTCTGTGGTTGTTTCTAGGGGGGAGTTCAATTCGGGGGAAGGGGAAAGAGAGAACTTTCTGGGATGAAAAATATATTATATATATAACAATTAATTCCATTAAAACTTTAATTGAAGTATAATTGATGCACAATCTTGTATAAGTTATAGGTATACAATATACTGATCCACATCTTTAAAGGTTATATCTACTTATAGTCATTATAAAATTTTTGTTATATTCCCCACGTTGTACAATACCTTCTTGCACTTTAGCAATTTATTTTATACATAATAGCTTGTACCTCTCAGTCCCCTACCCTTTATTGCCCCTCCTCTCTTCCCTCTCCCCACTGGTAACCAAGACTTTGCTCTCTATATCTGTAAGTCTGCTCCTTTGTTGTTATATTCACTAGTTTGTTCTATTTACTTAGATCTCACATATAAGTAATATAATTCAGTACTTGTCTTTCTCTGTCTGGCTTATTTCACTTAGCATAATGCCCTCCAAGTCTATCCATGTTGCCATAAATGGAAATTTTTAATTCTTTTTATGGTTGAGTAGTATTCCATTGCATATATTTACCACTCCTCCTTTATCCATTCATTTCCTGATGGACACTTAGGTTGTTTCATGTCTTGGCTATTGTAAATAATGCTACTAGGAACAATGGGATGTATGTATCTTTTCGAATTAGTATATTTGTTTTTTTGAACACACCTCTAGAGGTAGAATTGTTGGATCATGTGGTAGTTCTATTTTCAGTTTATTTAGAAACTGTGATACTTTTCCACAGTGGCTGTACCAGTTTACATTCCCATCAAGAATGTACAAGGGTTCTCTTTTCTCCATATCCTAGCCAAAAAAAATGTACATTTTATAATGTGGAGGATTACACAACTGTATGCATTTGTTAACACAAGATCAAAATGCACTTAAAAGCTATGCATTTCATTTTCTGTAAACATGTCTCAAACAAATAACTGAAAAAACTTCTATCAAGATGTTTATATGCCCAGCTGATGTGCTATTTCATGCACATGCAAACAGAAACTAATAGCCATTTCCTTTGTGCACTTATTTTTATTTACCTCTTCCCCTGGCTGCTTAGATTCAACAGAATGTCAAATACCAACATTATAGTCAGCCTTACAATTCTATATTAATCTCTATAAAATATTCTAAATGTATCTGCAACAAAAAAATTGAGAGTGAAGCATTTGAAAGGAAAAGTTTTTTCTGCCCACAAAAGCTGGTAGAAGATATTATTACTCCCCAATGATTTCATCTCAAAGTGATAGCCAAGGTTTTCAAATTGGTTCCTTAGAGCAGTTTTAGCGGCTACCTCTGGGCCAGGCAGGAGGCCAAGGAGGGAAATGAACAATAAGGACCAGTCTTCATCTTTCTTGTCCATTTGTGCCAGACAATTCCCCCTTTCTCAGTTATAAATACTCGAGTACCATATAGGATCTTATTTGAGAAAAAGGATTCTGATGTTGAAATTTGAAAAAATTTGCTTTGTTTCCATCTACTTTGAATATTCTACCATTCTACGATAGAACTTGGTGGCCTAAATCACAATTTTTGGACAAGGACATACTTTGTGAAGGGATTCTGGTTTTGTCAATTCACTACAAAATTGTCACCACTAACAGAATTCCTATTTTAGTTCATTCAGGCTGCTATAACAAAATACCATAAACCGGGTGCCTTATAAACAATAGAAATTTACTTCTCACCGTTCTGGAGGCTGGAAAAGTCCAAGAAAAAGGTGTTGGCAGATTTGGTGTCTGGTGAAAGCCATGGACTGCAGCCTATCAGGTTCCTCCATCCATGGGATTTTCCAGGCAAGAATACTACTAGAGTGGGTTGCCATTTCCTTCTCCAGGAGATCTTCCCGACCCAGGGACTGAACCTCTCTCCCAGACTGTAGGCAGATGTTTTACCATATGAACCACCAGGCAAGTCTTTAAGCTGGTTTTAGAAAAGGCAGAGGCACCAGAGATCAAATTGCCAACATCCTCTGGATCATTGAAAACGCGAGAGTTACCAAAAAAAAACCCACATCTATTTCTGCTTTATTGACTATGCCAAAGCCTTTGACTGTGTGGATCACAATAAACTGTGGAAAATTCTGAAAGAGATGGAAATACCAGACCACCTGACCTGCCTCCTGAGAAATCTGTATGCAGGTAAAGAAGCAACAGTTAGAAGTGGACATGGAACAACAGACTGATTCCAAATAGGAAAAGGAGTATGTCAAGGCTGCATATTGTCACCCTGCTTATTTAACTTATATGCAAATGCTGGGCTGAAGGATGCACAAGCTGGAATCAAGATTGCTGGGAGAAATATCAATAACCTCAGATATGAAAATGATACCACTCTTATGGCAGAAAGTGAAGAACTAAAGAGCCTCTTGATGAAAGTGAAAGAGGAGAGTGAAAAGTTGGCTTAAAGCTCAACATTCAGAAAACTAAGATCATGGCATCCGGTCCCATCACTTCATGGGAAATAGATGGGGAAACAGTGGAAACAGTGTCAGACTTTATTTTGGGGGGCCCAAAATCACTGCAGATGGTGATTGCAGCAATGAAATTAAAAGACGCTTGCTCCTTGGAAGGAAAGTTATGACCAACCTAGACAGCATATTAAAAAGCAGAGACATTACTTTGCCAACAAAGGTCTGTCTAGTCAAGGCTATGGTTTTTCCAGTAGTCATGTATGGATGTGAGAGTTGGACTGTGAAGAAAGCTGAAGGACTGATGTTGAAGCTGAAACTCCAATCCTTTGGCCACCTGATGTGAAGAGCTGACTCATTTGAAAAGACCCTGATGCTGGGAAAGATTGAAGGCAGGAGGAGAGGGGGACGACAGAGGATGAGATGGTTGGATGGCATCACCGACTCAATGGACATGAGTTCGGGTAAACTCTGGGAGTTGGTGATGGACAGGGAGGCTTGGCATGTTGCAGTCCATGGGGTGCAAAGAGTTGTATGCAACTGAGTGATTAAACTGAACTGAAAGCCTGCTTCCTCGTTCACTGATGGCTGTGTTTTTGCTGTGGCCTCATGTGGCAGAAGGGATAGGAAGCTTTCTTCAGGTTTTTAAGTCTTATTTATGAGAGTTCTACCCTCAGGACCTCATCATCTCCCAAAGGCCTCTCTTGATACCCACTCTCCTGATACCATGAACTTGCAGGGGTAGCTTTCAACATATGAAGCTTAGGACACAAATATTCAGACCACAGCTACCCCTATTCACATTCTTCAGGGTTCCCCTTACCTAGGGTACTTGTCCAGTCTATTTCTCCTTTGAAATTGCTCTGGCTGCCCACTCCGAGTTCCTAGGTGCAGGTCAAAGAAGTCATACTTGAATCGTTTGACCTTATTCATTTCAGTAACAGTCGATTAGATCCATGAGAGACTTAATCTTAACCCAGGAGAATTATGTCCCTTTCTCGTCAATCTAGGGTTGTGAAAACAAGTAGTAAGTAGATCAGTTGGATGGCTGAAGGTAAGCTGGATCATTTCAGCCAAATGCCTGAAATGAAAGGATCCACTGAGCTAGGGCTGGGGCAGACCAGTGTAAGTAGAAGAGGGTGAGAAAATGAAGAAATAGAGAGGCAAGGATGTGAGGACCACGTGTGGTTCTATGAAAGGAAACAGTTTTCCCACCTCCTACACCACATAGCTTGCTGTGCTTTAGTGTCCTCATTCTTTTCAGACCCTCCATTGACTTGGGGGCTAGAATGAAATTCCAATCCTTGCAGTTCTATGCTCCTGATGATGGCATCCACTCATTTACTGTCTGGACAATAATTTTGTTTATAACAAAGGATGTGGACACTAAAATAGACGTAGTGAGGTCCTAAGTTTGAAATAAAGCCCAGCAAAGAAAGCAAAGCACTTAGCACTACTGTTAGAATATCTGGCATCATTTTGCAAATTAGGTGTGATGGTTAATTTGATGTGTCAACTTGACTGAGTCATGAGGTGCCCAGATATTCGGTCGAACATTATTCTTGGAGTCTTTGAGGATATTTCTGGATGAGATTAACATTTGAATCAGTAGACTGAATAAGGCAGAATGCCCTCCCTAATGTGAGTGGGCCTCATCCAATAATTTGAAGGCCTGAATAGATCAAAAAGGCTGACTGTGGTGCTGGAGAAGACTCCTGAGAGTCCCTTGGACTGCAAGGAGATCAAACCAGTCAATCCTAAAGGAAATCAAACCTGAATATTCATTGGAAGGACTGTTGCTGAAATTCTAATACTTTGGCCACCTGATGCAAAGAGCCAATCCATTGGAAAAGACCCTGATGCTGGGAAAGATTGAAGGCAAAAGGAGAAAGGGGCAACAGAGGATGAGATGGTTAGATAGCATCACCAACTCAATGGACACGAATTTGAGAAAACTCTAGGAGTTAGTGGAGGACAGAGGAGCCTAGTGTAGTCCAGGGAATTACAAAGAATTGGATGACTTATCGACTGATCAATAACAACAACTCCTATGAGTAAGGGTGAATTTTCCCTGCCTTCAGACTCAAAACAGAACATTGCCTCTACCTGGGTCTTGAGCCCACTAGCCTTCAGACAGGAAGTAAACATAAGCTCTTCTAGTTCTCAGGACTTCACACTCTGGTGGGAATGATCCATCAGCTCTCCAGTGTCTCCTGCTTGCTGACTCACCCTGCAGCTCTTGGAACTAGCCAGCCTCTAACATTGTGTGAGCCAATTCCTTGTAATAAATCCTGTCTGTTTATATACATCATATTGGCTGTGTTTCTCTGGAGAACCTTGACTAATACATTAGGAAGGATGCTCCTCCTGAGTGGACATGGCCTGTGAGCAGATGGTACCTTTGTATGAATTAGAGCAAGTGCCCCTTGCGGTCAGAGGTGGGGAGAAGCAGAGCATGGATGGGATGTTGGGTCTCCCTTAGCTGGGCTCCATCAGACAAAAGCCCAGCCTCCACACCAATCAGTAGTGGCCTTCCAGTAGTGGAGCCCAGGAGTCAGCAAACAAGAGCTTGTGGGCCAAATCCAGCCTGCCACCTAATTCTGTGAGTAAGTTTACTGGAACACCATCATACCCATTTGTGGGCTGCTTCTGCAAACTTAATAAGTTGCAACAAAGAGATCATAAGGCCCACGAGCTGAAAATACTTATTACAGAAAAAGTTCACTGACCCTTGGCTTAGCTCGCATCTGATATTCATTTTCTAAAGATCCATGCTCTAAATAATGAAATAAATCTACTACTGAGTACAGGAAATGCATCTCAAGTGCTGGAACTGAATGGGTACTTGGGTCACTTGGTCAACATTTGCTTAAAAACACAATGTAATGCTGGAATCCTATAGAAGTTCATTTCCCCCTACAAAAGGTTGAGTAGTATATTCTCTGGCAGGATAAATCAGGTTTATTGATTCTAAGAATACATATGATTTTGTTTCTATTTAAGGTCTGGGGAGAGAGAGAAGAAAAGCAAAACTCTAACCCATCAGAAGAAACTTTCAAAGTCTCACCCCAATCATAATTCGAAGAATGCTGTATACCAGTTTCACAGGTTTTTTGAAAGAAGGCCTCATCTGTTGCTTTACTATTTTTCTGTGCTGCTTCAGTGATCTTCAATAGGCAGAGAGACAGTGAATAACTGGGGATGAAAACACAATTTTCTTGTATTTGTTACATGATAGTGGCTTAGAATGAACTAAAATAGATATACGTGCAGTCTTCTGGTGGGAATACCTAGTGAGAAAACACCTGTTGGNCTGGCTGGAAGGCAGTCTCCACATCTCCTGGGGTAAGGATCTCCACTACAGTTTGCTCAGGATGCTCTGAACCGGGCTGTTCCATAGCAGTGGGTCCAGTCGAGTTCCCAGGCTTGAGTCTCTTAGCTTTGGGTTCATCTGGAATGTGCTACCTAACATCAGCTTTTTAAAAGTGGATTGGCGTATATATACACGCACACATTCATACAGACACATATGTGCATCTCCACACAGACACACACTTATCCACACACACACATATGTATAATCATAGCACACATGATATACACACATATGTATAATCATAGCACACATGATATACACACACATATGTATAATCATAGCACACATGATACACACACATATGTATAATCATAGCACACATGATATACACACATATGTATAATCATAGCACACATGATATACACACACACATAACACACATACGTATAAACATATGCACATATACACAATATACACGCACGTAACACATACATACATGTATATATACATGAAAGTGAAAGTTGCTCAGTCATGTCCAACTCTCTGCGACCCCATGAACTGTATAGTCCATGAAATTCTCCAGGCAAGAATAATACACACACATATGTATAATCATAGCACACATGATACACACACATATGTATAATCATAGCACACATGATATACACACATATGTATAATCATAGCACACATGATATACACACACACATAACACACATACGTATAAACATATGCACATATACACAATATACACGCACGTAACACATACATACATGTATATATACATGAAAGTGAAAGTTGCTCAGTCATGTCCAACTCTCTGCGACCCCATGAACTGTATAGTCCATGAAATTCTCCAGGCAAGAATACTGGAGTGGGTAGCCTTTCCCTTCTCCAGGGGATCTTTCCAACCCAGGGATTGAACCTAGGTCTCCTGCATTGCAGGTGGATTCTTTACCAGCGGAGCCACCAGGGAAACCCATATATACACACATATCTACAGAGATATATAGAAACACACATACATCACCTATACATGTATTGGGCACACACACACACATTCATACAGGCACATGTGTGCATCTCCACAGAGACACACACTTATCCACACACACACATATGTATAATCATAGCACACATGATATACACACACATAACACACATACGTATAAACATATGCACATATACACAATATACACGCATGTAACACATACATACATGTATATATACATGAAAGTGAAAGTTGCTCAGTCATGTCCAACTCTCTGTGACCCCATGAACTGTATAGTCCATGAAATTCTCCAGGCAAGAATATTGGAGTGGGTAGCCTTTCCCTTCTCCAGGGGATCTTTCCAACCCAGAGATTGAACCTAGGTCTCCTGCATTGCAGGTGGATTCTTTACCAGTTGAGCCACCAGGGAAACCCAAGATACTGGAGTGGGTAGCCTATCCCTTCTCCACCAGATCTTCCTGACCCAGGAATCAAACCAGGGTCCCCTGCATTGCAGGTGAATTCTTTACCAGCTGAGCTTACCAGGGAAACCCATATATACACACATATCTACAGAGATATATACTACTAAGTCGCTTCAGTCGTGTCCGACTCTGTGTGACCCCATAGACGGCAGCCCACCAGGCTCCCCTGTCCCTGGGATTCTCTAGGCAAGAACACTGGAGTGGGTTGCCATTTCCTTCTCCAACAGAGATATATAGATACACACATACATCACCTATACATGTATTGGGCTGACCAAAAAGTTCATTTGGGTTTTTCTGTCATACCATCATATTGTATGAAAATACTCAAATGAACTTTCTAGCCAACCCAATATAAATACATATGTACACATACATATACCCACAATATATACACGTGTAACACACATATATACATACACACACAAATATATTAATACATACACAATAGACACAAGTATACACACACACACATATACAAATACTCATATATACACATACTTAAACACATATATACACACGTGAGAGCTGGACTATAAAGAAAGTTGAACACCAAAGTATTGATGCTTTTGAACTGTGGTGTTGGAGAAGACTTTTGAGAGTCCCTTGGACTGCAAGGAGATCCAACCAGTCCATCCTAAAGGAAATCAGTCCTAAGTGTTCATTGAAAGGACTGATGTTGAAGCTGAAACTCCAATCCTTTGGCCACCTGATGTGAAGAGCTGACTCACTGGAAAAGATTCTGATGCTGGGAAAGACTGAGGGCAGGACGAGAAGGGGACGACAGAAGATGAGATGGTTAGATGACATCACCGACTCAATGGATATAAATTTGGGTAGACTCCGGGAGTTGGTGATGGACAAGGAGGCCTGGCGTGCTGCAGTCCATGGGGTCGCAAAACGTCGGACATGACTGAGCAACTAAACTGAATACACATGTCTGACTCAATGGACATGAGTTTGAGTAAACTTGGGGGTTGGCGATGGACAGGGAGGCCTGGTGTGCTGCCATCCATGGGGTTGCAAAGAATCAGACTTGACTGAGTGACTGAACTGAACACATGGTAGACACACATATACATGCATGTATACACACACACACACACACACACACACACTTGTGTGTGTGTCTGGCTGGGCATTCATGTACAGCTATTCCAGGGTTAACAACAAAATGTACTTTGGGGCCTGAGATGAAAAGCATTGGAAAATGCTTAGCTCCTAAGATACAAAAAGCACGTGCTCTTTCTCTTTGTGCCTTTCTATTGTCGTCCACGTTGGGCCCTGTACAGACGCACACTCAATAGGCAGTGCTGATGTGCTCAGCCCTGACTTTCTTTTCAAACCCGCTATGGAGAAGTGATGAGGGTCCTAAAGGAAAATCTTTCTTAGAACAAGTCTTTCATCAGCCTTGCCCTTCACAACTTTAGAAAAGCTAATCTGCTCTATCTTTCTGGCTCATCAGAAAGGTTGTCCTGCTGTTCTCAATCCAACAAACACTTCTGCACACTGGGTTTGTACAAAGAACGAACTCTTAGGTACTGTGAGGTTACAGAGATGAATAAGATGAGGACCAAAACCTTGAAAACTCTGCATTCAATGGGGAGAAAAGCCACACAAATGCCTGTAACCCAGATGGGGACAAATGCGGGCTACAATGCATTACAAATAAGAGCATGACAGAAAGAAGAATGAGCTCTTAGCGGCGAGAGGATGAAGTGGATTTGAACACAGCCATGGTGAATTACCAGAGCTTACTGAAGTGGGGAAGACAGAAAGAGCAATTTGGCTGGGGGAGTGGCGTGGGAAGAGGGTACAAAAGCACTGCCTACTATGGCTGGCCTCCTAAACTCATGGAAGGACATGGGGATGGAGAGGGACACAGGACGTCTCAGAAGAATGCCATGCTCAGGGCTTGAACATAACAAGGGAGGGCAGGAGAAGCTGAAGACACTGGCTCTTCGAAGATCACTGAGGAGCTGGCCAGAACAGCTGGGAATAGGGAGCACAAACCTCAGCAGAGGAGGAGGAGGGGACGGGAGAGCAGACACAGGAGGAAAATTCACCCCAACTACTCCTATCTTCTCCCCTGAGATGCCACCTCCCTGGAATCTGCACAATGAAAGAACCTTCCTCCTGGAAAGGAATCTAGCTTGAAACCTTTCTCCCCTTTGTACATGTTTGGCAGCTGCAGAGAATTCAGTACTGCCATGAAGGTTTCACTGGTGGGAGCAATAGCTTTTAATTATTCGAAGGTCACCGAGGAGCTGGCCAGAACAGCTGGGGATAGGGAGCACAAACCTCAGCAGAGGAGGAGGAGGGGACGGGAGAGCAGACACAGGAGGAAAATTCACCCCAACTACTCCTATCTTCTCCCCTGAGATGCCACCTCCCTGGAATCTGCACAATGAAAGAACCTTCCTCCTGGAAAGGAATCTAGCTTGAAACCTTTCTCCCCTTTGTACATGTTTGGCAGCTGCAGAGAATTCAGTACTGCCATGAAGGTTTCACTGGTGGGAGCAATAGCTTTTAATTAACTCTAGGGAGGATCTGCTAAGAGAGGTGCAAATTGAACGTTTCCTTTACGACCCTCTATGAGGACTGATTTCTAATTAACAGATTCTCCCACTGCAAGCCTAGCCACCCACCTGCTTCTGCAGTAGGGTAAGCAATAACGATGTATCAGCAAGTCAGCCCTCAAAGAGGGGGTCCTGTGAGTTCCAGAACCTTTTAAAAGCCCGAGACTCATAAAACGGCTTTTCTCAGCAAGGATCAGTTTAAAGAGCTTGCAAATACCTTCTGCTGAAGTTGTAGAAAGGGATAGAGCTGAGGGTCAGAGGGCCTGCTGACAGTCTGAAGGAAACTTGACCACTTACTAGGTTTGAAGTTAATGCAGGCATTAGGGAGTCGCTTGGGAGTGGCAAGGGCTGAAAAAGAACAGCTGCATCGCTGCTGGACTAGGCAGGAGACAAGGGGATAATGTCGCCTTCTTGAGAATAAACCCAAAGGGTGTACAGATTGGGGATCACCCATGAACTTGGAGATTGGTCCAATCTTAGCCTTTATGTACCTGCAGAATTCTTTGCAAGGAGACCTCTCCTATTTCCTCATTTTGTCAAAAGCAATATTAATCTTACTCGAATTTTTTTATCTTCTTCTCACATGTGATTTTCCATAGCATAATGAACTCTTCATTCTTTTTTTTTTTTTTTGAATGAAAAGTTCTATTTGGCTTGATGGCAGAGAATAAACACATTTTAAATGCCAATTTTCTTCATGCTTAATTTTTCTCTATGTATCCAATCTGAGAAGTGACAGGAGAAACAACAGTTCTGACAAGGAGCAACCAATAACTTTCAGCAAATCCATTAATTAGGGTCATGTTTACACTTCTTGTCGTCAATGAAACATCTGCCTAAATAGGTTTTCTTGGTGTATAAAGTCATAGCCATCTGTCCACATGAGATAATACATTGCTTCAGTTTTATAAGGATGTGAGAACTGCAGGCTTATATTTTCTGTCAGAAAAGGGCTTTGACTGCATTAACAGTGTGGGACATGGAGTCAGAAAATGTGGGCTAAGTCTCACTTTTGACACTTGGTAGCAAAGAGGTCTCCAGCCAGGGACCTTTGTTTCAGCATTTGTAATAACTATTTCCTAGGATGCAAGTGGACTATATAACTTCTGTGACATTGGGCACTGGCGATTAAAGAACAATGCCCTAAGGAACATTTGATAAGAGTAGGGGTGGGGACTGCAATTTAACTGTATTGCCAGGAAGAAGCATATGGCATTCATGAGGGCAATTCATCAATAGATTGTATTTTAAGTAATAGGGGCTCATTCTGACAACAAGCTTCCGCAGCAGAAAAAGAGAAAATGCTAATCTCATAGGGAGTACATGGGAGCCAAAGGGAAGAGAGTGAGAGAGTGTGTAGGTTACACGACCTGGAATCAGCCATCATTTCCAGATCAAGTGCGTAGAAAGCAATCATTAGACAGTAGAGGAGACAGAGCAATGAAGATCCACGCTGGGCTAGACATGCTTCCCAGAGCAGCTGATTAAGGATTAACACAAATTCTTTGGTAGGGAAAATTTAAAGACTTATATCAGAAAATACCATATAATCCTTCCTAGTTTATTGTATAGACATTGGTTGTAATCCTCATTTCAAAGTGTGGGTTTAGTGGCTCAAAAGGGCCCTTTGTCATCTTCATGATATTACTATTTTCAAGGATTCCCCTTGTTATTGGCCTTTGTAAATATGTAGGACCAGGGAAACTAACCTAAGTCTTAGAATCAAGATTCAGGTAACCAGAGAGAGCAAAGCCAGGGAAACTAACTCCCTTTAAAATTCCATCTTGGCAAGACATTTCCAGCAGGGTGAGCCATTCATGACAAGAGCATGCTGATGTACCGCCTTCAAGGTGCCGTCCTTCTGCCACACACTCTTGTCCATGCTTCTAGAACTCTCAGCCTTCTAAAGTGTCTGACCTTTCTTTTCCCCTCAAGCCGCCTTCCTAACTTCATTCTTTATCTCTCCTTGTCTAGAAAACCTCACTATATACCCTACTGCAGACACGGTGGTGTCTGCTCAATATGTAGACACCTCTGCTCAACACGCACCCTCTCTCCCTAGATGGTGACTCTGATCTCCCTCCAGCCTGCAGCTCCATCTTTCCATTTTTCCTTGGAGACCCTGGCAGACCATTGGGGTTATTCCTTTTCCAACCCAACCAGACCAATATGACCTTCTTCTCTGCTTATTACCCTTGAAAGTAGCCCTCTAGCTAATTTATCCAAGTATTTAACCTACCTGGTCAAATATCAAGTCTATTTCCAGCCACAGATCCCTTTCATTCAACTGCATCATGAAATGAATTCAGTATTATGGCGTTACTTAAGAAGCCAAGACACCAGACTAATGGAAGAGTCTTGAAAGAAAGAACTGAGTTTTCTAGTATCTTTTGAAGAACAACTAACTTTGGTTTTTCCAGTAGTCATGTATGGATGTGAGAGTTGGACCATAAAGAAGGCTGAGAACTGAAGAATTGATGCTTTTGAACTGTGGTGTTGGAGAAGACTCTTGAGAGTCCCTTGGACTGCAAGGAAAGCATACCAGTCAATCCTAAGGGAAATCAGTCCTGAATATTCATTGGAAAGACTGATGCTGAAACTGAAGCTCCAATACTTTGGCCACCTGATGTGAAGAGCCGACTCACTGGAAAAGACCCTGATGCTGGGGAAAACATAA
Organism: Aepyceros melampus; assembly: GCA_006408695.1. Lineage (NCBI taxonomy): Eukaryota > Metazoa > Chordata > Mammalia > Artiodactyla > Bovidae > Aepyceros > Aepyceros melampus. Next base: position 426,998 of record SJXQ01012279.1, read on the forward strand.
GGCTGGAGGAGAAGGGGATGACAGAGGGCAAGATGGTTGAATTGCATCACTAACTCAATGGACATGAGTTTGAGCAAGCTCTGGAATTCTAGTATCTTTTGAAGAAAAACTAACTTTGGTTTTTCCAGTAGTCATGTATGGATGTGAGAGTTGGACCATAAAGAAGGCTGAGAACTGAAGAATTGATGCTTTTGAACTGTGGTGTTGGAGAAGACTCTTGAGAGTCCCTTGGACTGCAAGGAAAGCATACCAGTCAATCCTAAGGGAAATCAGTCCTGAATATTCATTGGAAAGACTGATGCTGAAACTGAAGCTCCAATACTTTGGCCACCTGATGTGAAGAGCCGACTCACTGGAAAAGACCCTGATGCTGGGGAAAACATAAGGCTGGAGAGAAGGGGATGACAGAGGGCAAGATGGTTGAATTGCATCACTAACTCAATGGACATGAGTTTGAGCAAGCTCTGGAAGATGAAAGACAAGGAAACCTGGTGTGCTGCAGTCCATGGAGTTGCAGAGAGTCAGACATGACTGAGTCACTGAACAACAAAAAATATAACATTTATGTTATCCTATCAGCTAAAGGGGCTACCCTGGTGGCTCAGATGTTAAACAATCTGCCTGCCAAGGCAGGAGACCTGTGTTTGATCCCTGGGTTGGGAAGATCCCCTAGAGAAGGGAATAGCTACACACATCAGCTAAAGAGTAAGTTGGCTTATGTCTTACACCCTGGGAAGCAGTGACATGGGCAGAGCAGTTGACCATGGGTGCCTCTGTGTTCTATTTTATCTTTCAACCCCCCTCCTAATGACACATTGCAGGTTTGGAAATCCCAACCCTGAGACAGTCACATATTAAGGACTTTTGGGCAATTTGGGCATTTCAAATGGTTTAAGGAACCCTATTACCTGGAAAGGGTAACACATTAACTGTCCGTTACAGATTCCTGAAAACCAATCAATGCTATCTACTGGTACCCAGTCACCAGTCAGTAAAAAGGGTCATAGGAAGGTCAGGAATGTTTGATGGAAAAAGGGACAAACATGATCTTCCTGCCGCCGCATCCATTTTGCATGGATGCCATCACTCAAAGGTCTGCATTACAGCCAGAATCCTAGCAGTCTTTACTATGTTTCACAAGCTTTTCATTTTTCTTGTCCATTTTAATTTTGGAATACATGAATGATCCAGAACACAAAAATCTCTAAAAAGTGCTAAAATGTCTAGAAATACTGTATAACTGATGAGACCTTTATGTCAGCTACAGTGATTTTTTTTTTAAAACACAAAGGGGATCATTTAAATTCTGCTTAAAATCTTTCAATGGCTTCCAGTGTAACTGGAACTGAATTGCATAAAATTCACTGGAATTTGAATTGTATAAAGTTCAAATCCTTCACTGTGGGCTATACTGCCTGTAGGATCTGGCTCTTCTCTATCCTTCCAGATGTGTGGGTTACCACGTCCCAGTCGCTCAGCAATCTCCAGCCACTCCTCACCCTATTCCTCAAGCACATCAAACTCGCTCTGCTCAGAGCCTTTGCAGATCCGCCTCTGCAGTCCTGTCTCAGAAGTCACTTGCTCACAGAAGCCTTGCCTGACCAACCTGTATCAAGAGGGCCCCTCCCCTAGCCACTTGATCCCATCACTTACTTTTATTTTCTTCATTGCATTTATCACTCTAGTAGTAGAAACTCAGTGTTATTTAAATTCATGAAATAAATGTGTCTAGTTCCCAATGGTCTCTCTTGCCCCAAGAATCTTGTTATAGCCCTCACTTTTTAGCTTGCTACATATGTCTCACTCTCTCTGCATTAATACACCAATAACTATCTCTGTGTTAGTAGCAACCAATAACTTGCAGCAAACCCATTAAATTAGGATTAGGGTCATGTTTCCACTTCTCGTTATAGCCTAAACACCTGCCTAAGTAGGTTTTCTTAGTGTATAAAGTCATAGCCATCTGTCCACATGAGATAAGATTCTCCACTTAAGTTTAGTAACAATGTGAGAACTTGAGGCTTATATTTTCTGCTGGAAGAGTGCTTTGTAGAAAGAGTGCTGGAATGGAGTCAGAAGACTTCGGCTGACCCTTGGTAGAAGAGATCTGATGCGAGTAACCTCTGTTTCAGCATTTAGAAAAGGAAAATCATAACTACTTCCCAGGGTGCAAGTGAATGTAGAACTTCTATTACGTTGCACATTGGGTGATTAAATAATAATTATTGATCAATTTGCTTTGATCCATCTCTTCTCTCTACGCCATAAGCTCCATGAGAACAAGGATGTGGTTTCTCTCTTCATAACTGTGTCTACAGTGTGGGGAACAGCATCTAGTATACAGTTGGTGCTCACTACATTTGTTGAGTAGTTATATTAGCAGTTGGTCCTCACAGTTGTTCTGAGAGATAAATACATCACCTCCACTTCACGTGTAAGAGCCTGAGGTTACAAAAGGCTGGTCAGGATGGCAAAACTGACACTTAATGGTAACACTCACATTCTTTGATAAGTCAGCTTGACCAGGCTACAGGGTATTCAGATGGTTTGTCAAACACTTCTGGGTGTTTCTAAGAGGGTGCTCTTAGATGAGTTTGGCATTTAGGTCAGTAGACTGAATAAAGCAGGGTATGAGTGGACCTCATCCAATCAGGTGAAGGCTTGAATAGAACCAAAGGCCAACCATCCCTGATTAAGTGGGAATTCCCCCTGGCAGATTGCCCTTGGAGACAGAACATTTTTTCCCCTGCCATGCAGCCCTGAGTGGCAACATCGGCTCTTCCTGGGCCTTGAGCCTGTAGGTCACTGGACTGGAACTACATATCAGGTCTCCTGGGCCTCCTGCTGGCTGACTCACCCGGCAGATCTTGGGACTTGTCAGCCTCCACAACTGCACAAGCCAATTCCTTCTAAGGAATATCTCCAGCCCATCTGTTTCTGGGCCATGAATCATTCATCTAAGTCTGCTAATGGTTCCCATCTCCCCCTGACCCACGATACAATTTCTCTTTCGAGACTCTGCTGTCACCTTGGGTAGGTGAACAACCTTTCCCAGAATTTCCTGCTCTGTATGTTTCTGACTACAATGGGCCATAAGAGACCTTCACGTGTGAAATTCAGAGGGCAGAAGTGAAAGAGCAGCTTTACCAATATACCCCACGTATCCACTGACAGCCAGAAAAATCCTTCTTGTGCTTGAAGGCTGAGTTCAGTTTTTGCTACTAGCAAGAGAAAACTCTGCTCTTGAAGGATTTATGGGAGGTGAAGCCCAGTCAAATGATCCCGATGTTATAAAAGTCTGTGCTGTATAACATATCTGACCCTAGAAATAAAGAAATAGACCCATATTCAAAGATCCAGATATTATGCAAAGCAGGTACACCCTTGGAGGCGCTCAGAACTCTGCTTACTACAGTGCCCTTATTAAACTCATGATGGTCTAGAAATCTACAGGTAAGCTCACTGTTATGCACTGTTCCTGGTATATAAGAAACTGCTTTCACTCATAGGGGTGCTCTTCTACTGTTTTTCTACCTTCTTGTTGGGCAAACAATACTCATGTTCTCATGAATAATTAGGTAACAGATTGTAGCACTATAGAAATGAGAAATTTCTCTTTTCCTTTAAAATTTTCACTTATTAAGTCATTTAATTGCAAAATAATAACACATGCTCATTAAACACATAGAGAAAATCAGAACAGTGAAAGTAGTAATCTCACTATATCCAACTGTAATCACCACACAAGACAAACATTTTGTTAATTGTTGACTTGTTCACAGTTGATGCTACAGTGCTTTTGGAATTTGATGGAATCCAGGTGGCAAACTCACTCTGGTGGGTGAGGATAAATTTTCTGTTAAAGGAAACAGATGTGTTCTTATTTATTAATCTAGAAAGCAGTTGATCCTGAGTCATGGAACCAGGTAAACTGCATTTGTTTCCTGCTGCTACACTAACAAATTATCACAGACTCAGGGTCTTAAAGTAACACAAATTAATTCTCTTCAGTTCTGGATGTCCAAAGTCTAAAATGGGTGGTAGGGCTGTGTTTGTTCTGAAGGTTCTAGATGAAAAATTCATTTCCTTCCTTGTTGTTTTTTTTTTTTTTTTAAGCTCTTGAGTTTGCCTGCATTCTTTGGCGTGTGGCCTCTCCCTTCTCCAAAGCCAGTAGTAGCATCAACCTGACCTCTGCTTCTAACACAACAACACTTCTCTGACCCTGAGCCTCCTGCCATTATTCCTTTATTGATTACATTTGGCCCATGTAGATAATCTGGGGTATTCTCCCTACCTGAAGAAAGCTGAGCGCCGAAGAATGGATGCTTTTGAGCTGTGGTGTTGGAGAAGACTCTTGAGAGTCCCTTGGACTGCAAGGAGACCCAACCAGTCCATTCTGAAGGAGATCAGCCCTGGGTGTTCTTTGGAAGGAATGATGCTAAAGCTGAAACTCCAGTACTTTGGCCACCTCATGCGAAGATTGACTCATTGGAAAAGACTCTGATGCTGGGAGGGATTGGGGGCAGGAGGAGAAGGGGATGACCGAGGATGAGATGGCTGGATGGCATCACCGACTCGATGGACGTGAGTCTGAGTGAACTCCAGGAGTTGGTGATGGACAGGGAGGCCTGGCGTGCTGCGATTCATGGGGTTGCAAGGAGTCGGACACGACTGAGAGACTGAACTGAACTGAACTGAAAGATCCTGAACTTACATGTGCAAAGTCCCTTCTACCATGCACGGTAGTGAATGCGAAGGCTCTGGGCATTTGGAAGTGAACATCCACGATGGCCTCATTCTGTCTACTGTGTGAGCCTTGGGCCTGATGAAAGCAAACTCTTGTGGCCTCTGGCTTCACTCTGGAAGGTCTGGGGTGGTATCGGTGGTGAAGGCTGAGCTGCGCTAATTGTGCAGTGATTGGATGGCAGGGAGTAGAACCCCAGGCCCCGGATGCAACACTGATGGGGCTCTGGTTTGAGAGCTCATGAACACACAGCCGAGTTCCAGTCACACTGATGGGTTATGATATGAACTGGGACTGACCTGATAGACTCAAAGACAGCATGACTGTACTTCTTAAGTCAGAGGGGCAAGATGCTTCTGCACCCAATGTAGACTGATGCTAGAACAGCCCCTAATCCATTGTCTTTACCACTTCAGGTTTGGCAGGGGTAAATGACTTTCTGGGACACTCCTAACTGGGTATGGCATGGGAAGGAATGGCCCCCTCCCTCAGCCCTCCAGGAACAATCTGGACAGTACTCCCAGCTGTATGGGCTGTCCTAGTCCAACATTAGCAGTTTCACCGAGAGGAAACATTGCTGTTCAGTAGTAATAAATGGTTCCAAATTATTACATACTTGAGCAGAAAATGTCTTCCGTTTTGCAGCTAGGCACGTTTCCATATACACTCCTGATGAAATGCCACTTCCATCTGCACATACCAGGGTCAAGGACATCTTTTTCATACCTTCTTAAGCTGAATCAACAATTTTGTAAACGGATGCAACTCCATACACCTGCCATACTTAATGTATTCAGGTCTCCCTGCAGTTACCCAAGGTTATTCCTCGAGCAACTATAAAGGTGATGTTTCCTAGGTGTCCTTTAGGCCTGCGCTGGGGGACAAAGGCCACCACGCGAGATTATCCTTGAGGCATCAAGAGCCAGTGAGTGAAGCTAACACTTTCATAAGGCAGGAGTGTTTATCAACGGCTGGTAACTGTATTTCCTCTCAATCTCTTGTTATTTTAAATCTTCATGGGACTGATGAAATGCCACTTCCATCTGCACATACCAGGATCAAGGACATCTTTTTCATACCTTCTTAAGCTGAATCAACAATTTTGTAAACGGATGCAACTCCATACACCTGCCATACTTAATGTATTCAGGTCTCCCTGCAGTTACCCAAGGTTATTCCTCGAGCAACTATAAAGGTGATGTTTCCTAGGTGTCCTTTAGGCCTGCGCTGGGGGACAAAGGCCACCACGTGAGATTATCCTTGAGGCATCAAGAGCCAGTGAGTGAAGCTAACACTTTCATAAGGCAGGAGTGTTTATCAACGGCTGGTAACTGTATTTCCTCTCAATCTCTTGTTATTTTAAATCTTCATGGGGCCCCTGCACTATTCTGTAGCTTACCCACGCTGGCTACACAGTGCCCTTTATTCCCTGTGTACATACCTCTTGCTGTCCCTGTTACCTATACTCCTGCTGTGTTAGCTGTTGACCCAATTTAATGCCCAGCTGGAAACTTCCCTCTCAGTTGTGATTAAAGGGAAAAAAGAAGAGAGGAGGTGATCTTGCATATATAGTTCTTTGATGAAAGGGAAAAAGGTAATGAAGGAAGAAGTTGTCTAATGACCCATATATATATTATTTCTTCTTAGGCTGAGGTTTCTTGCCCATAATGCAAGCTCTGAAAGGCAGAACCAACCTTCTCAAGTCTCTCTAGATGCTCAATTTCAATTATGTACGACTTCATATGAATACATGTTCCTGTTTAGTTGCTGAGTCATCTCCAATGCTTTTTGCAACGCCATGGACTGTAGCCTGCCAAGATTCCTCTGTCCATGGGATTCCCCAGGCAAGAATACTGAAGTGGGTTCCACTTACTTTTCCAGGGGATCTTCTCGACCTGCACTGGCAGACAGATTCTTTACCACTGAGCCAGCAGTGAAGCCTGACCTCATACATCTCCAGTTTAATTTCCTTAGAGCCATGTTTCAACTGTGAAGGTGGAAGTCACTCAGTTGTATCCAACTCTGTGATCCATGGACCACACAGTCCATGGAATTCTCCAGGCCAGAATACTGGAGTGGGTAGCCTTTCACTTCTCCAGGGGATCTTCCCAACCCAGGGATCAAACCCGGGTCTCCCACATTGCCGGCAGAACTAGTTTTATCTCTAATTCACCTAATTTGCTGGCATGACTCTTTTTGCAGAATTTCCAATTTAAGAAAAAAGAATGGGGATGGACACAGTGCATTATAGTCACTGGGAGCAAGATGATGGAGCTGCACCCAGGATGGAGTAAAAGGGTACAGACCCTGAGTTGTGGATAGACAATATTTTGTACACTAGTCTAGCTTTTTGATGCTGTAGTGATGGCAAGACATTTTCAACAGGCCAGTCTGTCTGTGTTTTCAGTACATTTGTTAGTAAAGAGTCATGGAGAGCTAGAAACTGAAAGGGCATCTGAGAACACTGATTTGAGAACATTTAATCCACCACCTTCTGGAATAGGAAACAGCAACCCACTCCAGTAGTCTTGCCTGGAGAATCTCATGGACAGAGGAGCCTGGTGGGCCAGTCCATAGGGTCACAAAGAGTTGGACATGACTAAAGTGACTTACACTCGCATAATCCACCACCTTCATTTTATAGAGGATGAAGCGGAAATCCAGACTTGTCCAGTGACTTGCCATAGTTAGTTTACAGAAGAGAAACCAAAATCTAAGTCTTCTGATTACCAGGCAAGTGCTCTTCCCGTGTAACATGTAGCCCCTTCTTTCTTTGGATCTGTAGCCCCAATTGCACTGGCTATGGTGAAATGAGATTACTCTTAGCAAAGGTCAGGTAACCCTTCTCTCTCCTGGGCCCAGAGTACATGTCCTGAGTCCTTATCCAACTGATCACAATCTGTGATTTTGGAGGCTGGGTGAGAACATGGTAGGCAGAATAATGCTATCTTCCACCCACTGAATACATCCATAATCTAAGCCCTGAACCTGTGACTATGTTAGGTCATATGGCAAAGGGAATTAAGGCTGTAAATGGAAATTTTAAGGTTGTTAATCAGCTGTCCTTTAAATAGGAAGATTATCCCACATTATCCAAATGAGCCCAAAGTAATCACAAGAGTCCTTACAAATAAGAGGCAAAAAAAAAAAAAAAAGAGTAATGCCATGGGAGAAGAACTCAACTCACTGCTGCTGGGTTTGAAGAGGGAAGGGGACCATGAGCCAAGAAATGTGGGCAACTTCTCGAAGATGGAAGAGGCAAGATTCCCCACAGAACCTCCAGAATGAGCATACTCTGTCAACACCTTGATCTTAATTCACTGTGACCTTTGCCAGACTTCTCATCTCCAGAACTGCAAAGTAATCATTTGTGTTGTGATAATTTGTACAGTAGCCACAGAAAAGCAATGCAAAGTTGGAATGACTCCACACAAATCACATGTTAAAATGCTCCATTCTCCAACCAGCTCCTTTTGACTTTTGACCAGGTGTGAACCTGGTCAGATCCACAATTCAATGGATTCTCACTCTCTCAAACCACAACCTCTCCTCCCCCTAACCGCCCAACACATTGCTGGTGCTACTTCTCTTGCACTGTTAACAGCCTGACTAAATAGGCCTGGGCTTTCCAACCACAACTTTTTCATCCATCAATCCACCAACCAACATAATGCTTGGAAACAGTAGGTGTTCAATGAATGTTTGCAGAATTCAAATTCAATCCTAAAGAGAATGGCTGATTTTTTTTTTCCTCTCCAGTTTGCAAAGAATTAGGCACACAGCATATTATAAATAGCACTAAATAAAGGAGAGAGACTCCACATAATTTTTGGTGTACTAAAGAGTTTCTTTTGGCAGAATGAGGGCTGGGGTAAGGTGTGACTGTATGAAAGCTGGAATTCATGGCCTTTGATGTATTATAGAATTCTTTAATGATTTGTCTTTCCCAACTGCCCAACAACAAATGAAGATGTATTTTGAGGCCTGGTTGACAGGCCGTGTTGCAAGTCCAAACTATTGTTGCTGCAATGGAACAGCTTGTCACAGCAGCCTAATTTATTCTCTCTCTGAAAGCCTGACACCAGCTCTGCAACTGAAACCGCTTTTGTCTGAGTCTCAACTATTGCCGCCAACCAAGCCAAAATGTGCATTCATTGTGCACTGTCTGGTTGCACGCTAATTGTGGCTGTGTCCTCGGGTGACATTTGAAAGGCTGGATAGTTGACAATGAATAGTCTCTGCCCGCTCTCCTCTCTCCCACTCTTTCCCTGTGGCAGTTCCTAGGATCAGGTCATTTCATTTCCTTTCTCTGTATTTCTCCCTGCCTTGGAGGATTCCATTTGTTCTGGCTGTCACCCAGTCTCATTCTTTTCCACAGACCAACGCTGTGAGCATGAACCTGAGTCCCAGAAAAGTTGCACAGGAGCTGACATCTTGCAAACTAGAAGGTTTTGAATGCAAAGAGCAGCACGTGGCAGAGGGGAACCTGATCTAAATTATCCCATCACCTCGGTCTCCTCTGAGAATCCCTCCTCCAGGAAATCTCTTGGGATTTCTGCCAAAAGATTCTCCCTGCAAAGCGTTTGACTTGCAACTTTGTTTTTGTATGCACAATGAATGCTAGCTTTTGATTTTCTCACCTTTCCAAAATGTAAACTTCTGAGGGTAGGATATATGCATCATTTAACTGTTTCTATCCTCTAATATTCCAACTGAATAGTTTACACAGTAGGGACTAAGTCCATATTTGATGTATTAAATTAAAAGTACATGGCACTCATTGAGATAAAACGTGTGTATATGGATCAGAGAGGGAAAGAAAGAGGAAGGGAGAGAAAGAAAGAGTGCTTGAATATGAGCTCTTTTTAATATGCATTTTCTCTATAAAATTAAGGAAGTACTCCTCTGGAAGGAGAAAACATCCTGTCCATCTATAAAATCATACACTGAAATAACACACATTATTCAAAATCTCACACTAAAAGGGAAGTCAACCAGTTCTTACTAAAGTATGGCGATTGGTAACATTAAAACACATCTGTCCCGAGTTTCTTAAAAATCTTAAGGACAGGATCACAGCCATTAGAGGTCCATCAAGCTTTAACCCTCTTTTCAGCATCTCCAATACCTTTACCTCTTTGATGCTGTGCATTTAGGACACTGAAATGTATTTCCTCTCCCATATACACTCTCTTCCAGTCTTACACAACAAGCAATCGCTTGTCAGTATTGATCAAGCCAAGTTGGTACCCCAGCATTCATCCTTTCATTCAAGGTAGATTTTGCACTTGGAAGCTTATACCAATCCACAGAATCCTAAGAGTTCCAGCATGAAGATCTTCAATGCATACAGTTCTAATATTCCTTGATAGCCTGCTTGTTGACCTCCATGTGAAGTTAACTTTGCCAAATAGAAGTAACCATTGATTAGGGTGACTGTGGATCCCATCATATGTATGCAGAAATGTAGTGTCCTCTGAATTTATCAACCAATGAACTTCAGATTACAGGAAAGCTCAGCACTCAGTGTGATTTTGTCCTTAGTTGTGTCAACAAAGCATAGTGACATGCAGCTGGGTATAGAACATCACATCTGGGATTGTGATGAAATAAACCAACTAAAGAAAAAGTTAGTTCTGGTTCTCAGAGAGCTTAAGCCTTTGACACACACGCAAAAGAGTCAGACATGGCTTAGCAACTTAACAACAACACATTCAGGAGGAGGCAACACAAACTAAGCAGTAGGGCCTTTTATTTAACTCAGTGGGCCAAATTATCATATTTAATGTGGGAAAAGGGTATGATTATCTACCAATTTGCATATATTATAGACAAGAAAGCTAAGGAACAGAGAGATGACATTCACAGCCCAAGGACACCTTGTCCTCTGGGACACAGAAACAATTTTGTATCACAAAATCAGCCTTTGTAATCACAGAATATCAAAGTCCAAATGGATGTCAGAAGTTAGGGGCCAGTTTCCTCTCTTGTACATGCATTCTTCTGCTATTTCCTGAAATGGGCTGTTTTCTATCAATGTAATCATATAAAAATTAATCAGCAGCATGGCGAGCATCTGGAAAGAGCAGAGATGGTGGGATTTAAAGTCCTAAGATTAAATGACCCATTCATTTACCACTCAAGTTTATTGAGCATCTACTATGTGCCAGGCATTGTGAGACCTACTAGGAATCCAGCACTGAAGTCATGTCCTTGTGGAGCTTATATTCCAGTAGGAGACAGACAGTAAACAAATACATGAGTAAAATATTCAGTAAGCCAGATTATGATAGTACTATGGGAAAAAATACAGTGCTATGGAGAAAGGAGGAATTCTAGCTGTGGGGACAGGGAATGGGAAAGGCTTTTACACAGGATCATCATTTAAAAGGTATCATTCCAGCAAAGACATAAAAGTTAGAGAGTATATCATGTAGCTCCCTGGGACAAGAGGATCCTAGGCAGATGGAAGAGGAAATGCAAAGGCCATGATTTTTGAAGGGACAGCAAGGATAGCAATATGACTGAAGTAAAGTGAACAGGCATGAGCAATGATGGCAAGGCAGGCCAGAGAAATAATGGGGGTAGAAGGCAGATTGTAGCCCTAGTACAGACTTCCCTGCCTGGGTGCTGGGAACTGACTTTAGGGGAACAAGGGCAGAAGCAGGGAGGCCAAGGACAAGGCTATCCCAGTGGTCAGGCAGAGAGATGATGCTGGCTGGCATCAGGGTAGGAGTGACAGAGGAGATAGATTCTGGGTGTAGTTAAGCAGAATAGTGGTTACCTTAGGGGAAGAGGGCGGGAGAGGGCAAAATGGGTAAAGGAGTCAACAGTTTGGTGATGGACAGAAACTAAACTTTTGGTGATGGACATGATGGAGTGTATACAGAAGTCAAAATACAGTATTGTACATATCAAACTTATATGAGGTCATAAACCAATAAAAAAGAAAACAAAAAGTGAAGCTGGCAGGGATTCACTGCTACACTAAAAGCAGGATGTGAGAGAAATAAGGGAGAAAGTACAATCGCAGCTAGGCGTTTAATATGAACATTGCTGTACCGTCTAGTGAAATGGAGAAGCCTGAAGGAATATGTTGTGACAGGAAGCTTGGGTCTAATTACCAGCTATATATCACTGGGCAAGTCGCTTAACCCCTCTGAACCTCAATTTCCCTATGTATTCAGTAGTGCCTTTTTACTCTACAGAACTGCTGAGAGATTCAACCAGGATAACATAAGGTGGCGTCATGCCTGGTATAAAGCATAACGCTGAAGGCTGTTATCACCCTGTGGGGAGGGATTCTGCCACACCTGTCCTGCCTACCCACCTCCCCTCTCATAGCCATCCCTCCTCACCTAAAATCTCTCTCTCTCTCTCTCTGAGCCAAGGCTAAATGAATTGCTGCAGCAAAGTCTATTAGAAGTCACCAGTAACCTACAGCAACTGGTGAATGAAATCCTATTTTGGGGAAGAGTGACTGAAAACTCACATGCCACAGAGCCAGCGCTCAGAGCCCCGAAGCAGCCTCTTTCTCGTTGATTTGTGAGGCAGAGTGGGAGGAAGTCAGAGAAATATCACGGGTGTGCTATTCCATTTCCCTCAGGTAGAAACCACCCAGAAGAGAAAGTTCATTGCCTATCAAACTGTGCAGGGAGGTTTTTAAAAAATTGCTATGGAATTTAAAAGAACAACAAAAAAAAAAATAGTATGGAAGAGGCAAGGAGGAGACAGAAAGATTCCAATTATGATACCTTAGGGAAAAACTCACCTTTGGGTGTCAGCTTGTTATTCTTATGTTAACAAGAGAGGGCCACTCAAGGCTTGGTGGGGTGGGGGCAGAATAATCCCAAAGGTGGGCTTGCCAGGAACTAGAGCAGCTATTCTTAATGATGAGTTTCTCCTATGATATCCTGGACTCTAGAATAACAATCTACAAGACAAGCCTAAATGTCAGCAAATTTCAATATTTGTTGTTGTTCAGTGACTAAGTCATGTCTGATTCTACATAAACTACAGATTCTCTAAACACCATGTATAGCATAATTAGGGGGAAATGATCACTCTTGAAAGCTAAGTCAGATTCTTCCAATAAATGTTCACATGGAGTGTGTGCTTATGTCACGGGACCATCACTGACTCCGGAAACTAAGATCATTATAGAAATAACCACATTCTACGCTTCAGGGTAGAAATTAATAGGCCATGGTGACAAAATGCTTTTTTTTTTTTTTGCTTATCTTAAGACTCTCTAATCTACAGTGGGCTAAAAGAAGAGATTCAAATATCAGGAATAGACTAACAGCAGAAGTCTTCCATTCTTCTTGTACAAGTAATGTACAAGTAATGAGTACGTTTAGTTAGTCACAGGTTCCATAGAGTTGGAATGACACAAAATAAACTTGTGTCAAGTAAACTTGCTGGCCCCTGAACTAATGAACTATCAGGAAAAAGAGCCTTCACTGAGCCTAGCTCAGCCTTGATACCACTGAGCCCCAGATAGAAAGAACATATTCCTCAGCCTGGGAAGAAATCTAGAAATGCCTATGAGCTTCATTCTGAGCAATGAGATTAGAAGAGATATCCCTAAATTGTTTCCCAAAGCTTGGACATCTCTTTGAGAAAGTGGTTAGAGAGGGAAACTTTCAACTCTTTTCATTTCAACCAGTATTCCTTGAATCCTGCCCTAGGTACCGAAGATTTATGAGACAATCTAATTTGGAGAAAGCAGCACAATATTGAAGAAAATTGGATAACAAAAAAGGTAAGTGTGAAGATTAAAGGTGGCGGCCAACTATGCTATAGGAGGTGCGGACTAGGGTCTCTGCCTTTAAAGTTGGGAGTTGTAACTGCTTGGCTATTAGAAACAGCAGAAATGACCCTGGGCCCAGGCTTAGAATACTTTAGCTTCCACTTCCTTTTTCTTCTTCCTTTTTCTTGAAGTGATCCCCATGGGTGGAATCAGCTGCCATACAGTCAGTGTGAGACTACCAGTGTAGGTGTAAGTGGTCGGGGACATTCCAGCTGCGTGCACCTTCCAGCCACTCCACCAAGGCACTGGGCATGTAACTGAAGCTGTTTAGCCGCCTCCAGATCAGCCATCTGCCAACAGACCACTGAGTGACCTTGACTGCAGTCCACAAGGATCAAAGAAACTCCTACCTGAGGTCTGCCAGAATTCCTGATCCACAAACCCAGGAGACATGAGAAGACATTTACTGTTTTAAGCTACTAAACTTTGGGGGGTAGTTACAGAGCATAAAGCAGAACAGCAAATATGAACAGATGCACTTCCCTCTCCCTTCTCCTGCAAAAAGTGGCATGACTGAAATTCAGAGTGGGAAAAGATCAATATGGGTTGGAGTATCTAGGGAAAGCTATAGAAAGGGAAGAAACTGGGTTGAATCTGAAAGGAAAGCTTTGTACAGGCAGGTGGCTCCCAAGAAGTCTTCTCTGCCCTCTAGTACCCAGACAAGTTCTTGGCAGGAAATTCTCCATTTGACCCCCAGGCCTGTGGCTGAACCAGGTGGCAGATTCCCCATGAAGTGGAGAGAAACACAGTGCCAATGGGCGCAAACCCGAAATGTCATGTTGCTGCCAAAGTTCCTTGGCATGCCAGTTTTCTGATGCCTCATTTACAATGCAAAGATGCTGAATCCTGTGTCACCATTCTAACCAACCACATTTGAAAAACCCACTAGTCTTATCAATCCTAGAGTGTTTTTCAGATCAGGATATTTCCTATGCATATAGCCAACCCCATACTCATCATACAGAGTATTTAAAAAGTCAATGTTTACCATTCTAATGAGACAGTTGCCCCTAAGTCCATTGTCTCACCTCAATGGCAGAATATATGTAATCATCGGGATTTACCAGAAGATGCTCAATGCCTTCCTCCAGCTCCCTCCCGGCAGGCATCAGAGAGAAGTGCAGCAAATTCACCCACAACATTTGCCAGGCAACAGAATGTAGCATTGAGAAGTTCTTGAAAACATGACATGTTGAAATACAGCAAAGACTCTTGGTGCTGACAGATGGGACAACGGAGGCATCATGATGGTAAATGGTTGACACAAGCTGGCAGGAACATTAGCAAACATTAGAATCAATTTTGCCCTCTGTCTCTCCCTGGGAGAGCCCAGGGGTTGTAAACTTTAAAAATTCTCTTGAACTTCTTGGTTCCAAATGGTAAAATTTTTATTTTTGGTTGCTTGAATTGCTTTCACTCCTGGTAAGAGTGTTCTCTAATTTCTGCTCTCAAAGACAAAAGCACGTGGAAAATTCTCTTGTGAAAACCCCACAAGGGGTTTGAAATAGAAAGTTATAAATAAGTTTCATGCTGACCTCAGTTCACTTGGTAATAACCATTTTTGGTGAGAATGCTTTCCTTCCCCTGGATGGTAAGTGTACTTAATAAAATGAATAAGTGAAAAACTTTTAATTTCAAGTATCATGGCTTTCTTTATTATTATTATTATTATTTTTTAATTTTACTTTACAATATGGTATTGGTTTTGCCATACATCAACATGAATCCACCACGGGTGTACACATGTTCCCAATCCTGAACCCCCCTCCCACTGCCCCATACCATCTCTCTGGGTCATTCCAGTGCACCAGCCCCAAGCATCCTGTAACCTGCATTGAACCTAGACTGGTGATTCATTTCATATATGTTATTATGCATGTTTCAATGCCATTCTCCCAAATCATCCCACCCTCTCCCTCTCTCACAGAGTCCAAAGTACTGTTCTATACATCTGTGTCTCTTTTGTTATCTCGCATACAGGGTTATCATTACCATCTTTCTAAATTCTATATATATATCTTAGTATACTGTATTGGTGTTTTTCTTTCTGGCTTACTTCACTCTGTATAATCGGCTCCAGTTTCATCCACCTCGTTAGAACTGATTCAAATGTATTCTTTTTAATGGCTGAGTAATACTCCATTGTGTATATGTACTACAGCTTTCTTATCCATTCATCTTCTGATGAGCATCTAGGTTGCTTCCATGTCTTGGCTATTATAAACATTGCTGCAATGAACATCAGGGTACACATGTCTCTTTCAATTCTGGTTTCCTTGGTGTGTATGCCCAGCAGTGGGATTGCTAGGTCATAAAGCAGTTCTACTTCCAGTTTTTTAAGGAATCTCCACACTGTTCTCCATAGTGGCTGTACTAGTTTGCATTCCCACCAACAGTGTAAGAGGGTTCCCTTTTCTCCACACCCTCTCCAGCATTTATTGCTTGTAGACTTTTGGATTGCAGCCATTCTGACTGGCGTGAAATGGTACCTCATTGTGGTCTTGATTTGCATTTCTCTGATAATGAGTGATGTTGAGCATCTTTTCATGTGTTTGTTAGCCATCTGTATGTCTTCTTTGGAGAAATGTCTATTTAGTTCTTTGGCCCATTTTTTGATTGGGTCGTTTATTTTTCTGGAATTGAGCTGCAGGTGTTGCTTGTATATTTTTGAGATTAGTTGTTTGTCAGTTGCTTCATTTGCTATTATTTTCTCCCATTCAGAAGGCTGTCTTTTCACCTTTCTTATAGTTTCCTTTGTTGTGCAGAAGCTTTTAATTGTGGCTTTCTAACTATTTACCCACCAGGAACCTCTCAAAGTAAAGACATCAGCACAAAATCATTTTTTCTTTATAGCTATCTACCCCCAACAGATACACATATAAACTCAAGACACTAGAAAGTACTACATTACGTTCTTTAAATTAAAATGTTTCTTAAGTTTTAAATTTCATGGAGACCAGTCAGAGCTACTGAGATTCCAGCAGAAGTATTCACAAGCACTTACTGCTGCTAAGTCGCTTCAGTCGTGTCCGACTCTGTTTGACCCCATAGACGGCAGCCCACTAGGCTCCGCCATCCCTGGGATTCTCCAGGCAAGCACTTACTACATACATGCAAACACAGGTCCAGAATCCTTGCTTACAAATCTGAAATACAAAGTGCCCTGAAAATAAATCTCTCATAACTTATTTAGTGGCCAAATCTGGCCTGAACTGATACCAGGCTGTTACTGATCAGGTTTCCTGGCCTCCTTAATCAACAGAAATTGATAAGAGGCCAGACAAGAAACTCAGGTGAAGTTTTATTGGGTCCCCTGCTGCAGCAGGGAGTGAGAACAAGTAACAGGCCTCCGTCCGCCCCAGTGAGCTGGCTCATATATGGATGAGGGTAGGGCAGGTTCAGGGGTTGGGCCAAAGGCTGGTTTAGGTGGTCTGCCCACTCCTTTGGTGGTGCTGAGTTCAGGGGACACACACAGTACCCTACTTTTGCTCCTGACACCGTGTTTTTTTTTTTACTTCCAGCTCTTCAGAAGTGGCAGTTAGGTTTTTGATCTTTTTTATATCTTGTTGATAATTTGTCCCAACTGTGCATACATACAGTTATTTTTAGTCCCTCATAAGTTCTTTGCATTTTCATTTGTCGGGGTGCAAGCACTGTAGCAAAGGGTCCCAGCCCGCAGGTCCCAGCCTGTCTCAAGGCTCCTGTAGATTTTTATTATTCCCACTTAATGTCAACATTCACATGTTGCCCTGCAGAAATGTTAATGAGATAGAATCTGGGTACTACCCCAGATCCTGCTGGGAGTATCTATATATCTACAGTATATGTACCATGTAACTTGTCTGAAATCAGAGCTCTGACCCCAAGATGTTCCGATGCGGGATCAGGCATGTGCACCCACATGAGAGGGGCTACACCAGGTGTGCAGAAGGGAGCACAGAGGTTGAGGCGAGAGAACAGAAATTCAGGCCATCCCAGCAGACAGCCTGCAGGTAGCAAAGACACAGGAGCCAAATCTGCTGAAGGATCTGTAGAGAGACACTTGCAAAGGTCAACATGATGCCAATTGCTTCCCAAAAGATTCTAACAACCTTAAAATAGAATCTCTTCAAATATGATAAAGATGAACTAATTGGAAACTTCCTTGAACTGGCAATTACAAAACTATACAAGTTAGAAAAGGACGAATAAACTGTCTTATCTCAGAAACTTAGAAGGGCAAGACTGTGGCATGTCTTACAGTTTAATCTACCCTGAATCTTCTCTGTTTGAGAGCTGGGCCTCTCCCACCTGCAAGGGTCCAGGCCATCAGCAGGTATCCCTACCCCATGCAGGGGCAATTAGAACTGATCCTTGGGAGAGAGCATCCCTCCTTTTAAAGTTGCAAACATTAAGGACTGGGTCAGCCTAAAGCTGCCCCAGGTCACTGATGCCACTACAGAGAGAGCACCTGCTGCTGCTGCTGCTAAGGTGCTTCAGTCGTCTCCGACTCTGTGCGACCCCATAGACGGCAGCCCACTAGGCTCCCCCGTCCCTGGGTTTCTCCAGGCAAGAACACTGGAGTGGGTTGCCATTTCCTTCTCCAGAGAGAGCACTTACATGAGGAGGAAGGTAACCCAGCGGAAAATAGGACTGGGGCAGCTCCATCCTTGACGATGGAGCCCTGGCTCCAGCTGTGGCTGACATATGTGACCTTTGACCATATGCCAAAAATGTTCAGTTTTTCTTTGACTAGTTCGAGCAGAGTTTCAGACACTTGTAAAAGAAAATTCCATAGGTAACTGGCTCTAGAGGTCTCCTAAATTTGAAATTAAAGAATCTGCTTTTTTAGAAACATTAATTTTAAGAAGAGAAAACTTTAAAAGAATCTCTCCCTCCTTCCCTGTTATGAACTGAATTATTATCTCCTCAAATTCCTATGCTGAAACCCTGAGCCCCAGTGTGACTATATTTGGAGTTATGGTCTTTAGGAAGCTCAAAGTAACTAGTTTCCCAGGTGGCTCAGATGGTAAAGAATATGCCTGCAGTGCAAGAGATCCAGGTTCAATCCCTGGGTCAGGATGATCCCCTGGAGAAGGGAATGGCAACCCAATCCAGTATTCTTGCTTGGAAAATTCCATGGAGAGATGAGCCTGGTGGGCTACAGTCATGATCACAGAGAGTCAGACACAAATGAGTGACTAACACTTTGACTTTGAGTTTAAGGAGGTAATTAAGGTGAAATGAGGTCACAGAGTGGAGCCCTAATCCAACAGGACTGGCATTTTTACAATAAGAGGATGAGAGACCTGAGCTTCTGGCTTGTTCTCCATATCTCTCCTTGTCTCTCTCTTTCCCTCTCCCTCTCTGGCTGCACAGACAAGGGGCCATGTGAGGACACAGCGAGAAAGTGACGACATACAAGCCAGGAAGGGATGTCTCATCAGAAACCAGCCTTGATGACACCTCCATCTTGGACCTCCAACCTCCAGAACTACATGAAAATTAATTTCTGTTCTTTAAGCCACTTGGCCTGTGGTATTTTGTTATGGCCACTTAAGCCAGCTAATAAACTCCCTATGAAGTTTCAGAGGGGGATCAACTCAACAGTCTGTCACACTGTAAGGATTATCCTTAGCCCTGAATTCTCTACTACCAAAAGGAATAAACATGAGGTGGATAAACAGGAAACCAGAGTCTACCTCCCTTTAAACTGGAACTGCTGGAAGGTACTCATGAATTAACACACAAAAAGGAAGCAATCCAAGATGGTTTATATTAACTTCTTCAGTTTCTACAAAACATGAAATTACAGTGATTTAATTATCCCATTTGAAATCACCGTGACTGAAGATCAAAATCAAAATAGTTGCTAACTATTATACATCATGACTCAGAAATGATGTCTAGAATAGATTACCTTTGACACTAATTAAGTCAACCAAATCAACTGTAAGAGAAAATATTTTCAAGAAAAGCCTAGAAGACTATGATTCTGACTTCTTGGTTACAAGAGTTTAATTTTGAATAAGAAACACTGCCACAAAAGCCGGTTATAAAATGCATAAGTTGGTAAGGGAAGAGACATGGGAAAGTTTGTATTAGAATCCCATCAAATAATATGAGTTCCATAGAGCTGGTTTATGGCATATGGAATGGTAGGAACTTGAGGATATGGTCTCACTTTTCTCTCATCACTGTCTTTGCATATTCTGTTGTATGTTGTGCTGAAGCTCCCTTCCCTGAGGCTGGAGAGCATTTCACAAAGATCTTGTAGGTTTTCAATCACTTTCACTTATGAGAACAGCCTTGTCTGTGGAAACCAAAACTCACTCATTTTTTAAGGTCTAGTGATCTCATATCCAAATTCAAAGCTGCTCTCCTCCTGCCCCATCTCCATGGCCTGGAGTAGGGAGGGACCCATGGCCCTCCCTTTTAATCTGCCCTATTTTGTTCACTGCTCCCTGCACCAACTTGCTGCTTGTAGCTCCTCAAGGGTCAACACAAGGGGAAGTGACATCAGTGCAGAGGGGACCACGCAACTTCGGACACCAGTCTGTGCTGTTTGCAATTCTCTTCTGTCTACAAAGTTGTCTGTGTGAAGGGACAGTCACATTTTGACACATTCAAGGGGTGCGTTTGTAGGTTCTTTGGAGGTGCCTAAGGCTTCCCTGGTGGCTTAGAGGTTAAAACGTCTGCCTCCAATGTGGGAGACCTGGGTTTGATCCCTGGGTCGGGAAGACCCCCTGGAGAAGGAAATGGTAACCCACTCCAGTATTCTTGCCTGGAGAATCCCATGGATGGAGGAGCCTGGTAGGCTACAGTCCACGGGGTCGCAAAGAGTCAGACATGACTGGGTGACTTCACTTTCACTTTCACTTGGAGGTGCCGCATGGGACTTCCCCTGCCCAGTTCCCTAATGTGGTTGAAAAACCACTTGCTGGCCTTTTGTGAACCCTCCCACCACACATACACACACACACCTCCAGCCTCCTCATAGACTTTGCAGTCTGTGTCCCCTGCCTGGGTCAGCTCACTCCAAAGTCCACCTACTAGCCAAGGTCTAGCAAGAAGTGCTCAAACTTTCAACCTTTCCTACTGCTACTTGACTCAAGAAGAATATACACATCTTTGCTAACCAAATGGTGGAATCTGAGCTTGTCTGTGTTGACAACCCTCGGCCGGTCTCACTTTCACGGGCTGCTTTAACCACTTCCCAGCTACCAAGTCCTGCATGTGGGAAGCAGGAAGCAGGCCCCTGTCTCTTATTCACACATCCTCGAAGTCTTGACCATGCTCTACCCTGATGAACCGGAGGCAGCTCAGTGGTCATCTGCCTGGGGGGAGAAATGAAAGGTCAACCTCTCATTGTTGCCGTGGCCCCAGCCTCTAGATTTGAGGTCCTCTCCTTTGACTTGGGGTGCAGGGAGAGTCCTAGTCCTCCTCTCCTCTCTCCATGGCACTAAGAGGTGGGACGTCTCAGCACTCTTGATGAAGCCCGTGACTCTTTACTGAGATGACTGTCTTTAATCTCTTTCTGGGTCACGAGTTGTCTCTAACATGGGCTAGCACTTGGGGGCTGGGAGTCACTAGACTGATGCTGATATCTTTTATTAAACACTCCATAGCCATGTCTAACATTATGTTTCGGAAACATTAGACAATTATCACTCATTTTCTACTTTGGAGTATTAATTCTTTCTGATAATTGGAAAAGTCCCATCAACATCCTGACTTCAAATTATGTTTCCGGAAAATTAGCAACTCAGTGCTAAGAGCACTACCTGACTCAATGAGTCTACAAGTCAGAAGTGAATCTTGACTTTAAATACCAACCTTACCAGGATTCAACTGTAAAAGTGATGACTATTATAATCATATAATAGAGTCTAACAATCATACTTTATAAATGGAAAAGCATATTAAAACATGGCTTTGCTATAATACTATTTTCTGATTAAATATATAGCTCTGTTTATTTATTTATATGTATGTGTGCATGCTTAGTCATTCACTCATGTTTGATTCTTTTTGACCCTATGGATTGCAGCCTGCCAGACTCCTCTGTACATCTGATCTCCAGGCAAGAAGACTTGTCATTTCCTCCTCTAAGGAATCTTCTCAACACAGGGATTAAAGCTATATCTCCATATCTCCTTGCATTGACAGGCAGATTCTCTACCATTGAGCCACAGGGGAAGCCCATTTTTTCATATAAAAATTCTTTAAAAATATTTTTATTAAAAAAGCAAATGGAACAGATATTCTGGGTAAACTATTTTCTAACAGCAGAATACTCTGGGAGATTCACAAATTTGTTGACATTCCATTAATTAGGTATTTCTCACTCATTCATTTAAGGACTTCAACCTTCAGTGGTGTGATTTTAATAACTGTAGTATGCTGTTTTATCACATGCCAGCATTTCCCCACTCATTTTCTCAGTCAGTGCTCTCAGGAGAAAACACTACTGAACTTGCAAAAACGATGTTATAGCGTAAGAGTCAGTCACGCAGATTCCTAAGTAACCAAGCAGCTTTATAGCAGATGAGGCAGCAGGGAGTAGTAGGGCCTGCGGTGCTCCTGAAATCACAAACCACATCAAAATAAAAAGTGCCTTCTGTTCAGTGCCAACTATCTTTGACATGCAGCTATGGTATTATCTGATCATCTGATTTTTTAAAACAAGAAAATCTAAAAATTCATATATTGTGAAACTGACTGGTGTTTTAAATATGGGATCAAGTTTTTTAGACAGCAAGTCAAAACAAACCCAAACTAAACCACTATGAATGCTGACATCTTTGGGCTGTCGGTTTGCAACCTCTCTCTGTAGCAGATATTGTTGGCTGCTTTATGCAGTGTCCCTGCTATGCAGATACTTGAGAGCAGTCTCCTTTAGTTAAGGTATTTGCAAGAGGAATATTTCTCCTAAATTTCTAGTGTGTTGTTGATCTTGTGGACATGGTGATGAAAGAAAATGACAAGCTTCCATTTTTGCCTTGGCTGCCAGGACTCCTAGAAGCAAATTTATGGCCCACTCCTAGCAAGCATGTAGATCTGGACAGAAGGTACAACCTCTTGTTTTAAAAAAGTGTTAGTCACTCAACTGTGTCCAACTCTTTCCCTCCCCATGGACTGTAGCTCACCAGGCTCCTCTATCCATAGAATTCTCCAGGCAAGAATACTGAAGTGGGTTACTATGCCTTCCTCTGGGGGAGTCTTCCCAACCTAGGGAGTGATCCTGGTCTCCTGCATTGCAGGCAGATTCTTTACTGTCTGAGTCAGCAGGCAACCTGTTGGCCCTGTTTTATACTTTTTCTCCCCTTTTTCTTTCTCAGTTACCTCTAATTTATGTTATCTTGCTGTATTTTATGAAACCATATGGGTCCACTCTAAATCCTCTTTGGAAAACAGAGTATAAATGATGTTCACAACAACCCCTGTGAAATAGATATTACAGGTTTCATTGATAAGTCAATAACCCAAAGCTCCACAAGGTTAACTGACTTGATAATAAACACCTGAATCAGGAAATGCAAAGACCTAAGCTACGTCTTCAGGCTCCAAATACTCTGTTGACTAGCAGTCACATAACACGGATCTCAAACTCAGATGCAACCCAGACTTGAATACAGTAAGTTCCCTACATATGAATCTTCAAGTTGCAAACTTTCAAAAATTTGAATGTGCATTCCATTAAGTGTGAGTAACATGGCAACTTGCCTTCCACCTCCCACTGCAGACGATCCTTCAGCTCTACCACCTCCCACCACCTCTCCCTCCTCAAGTCAGTAACTCTTCTTGCCTGTTCACTCAGTCCCAGTCTCTGTATGCCAGCTACTGTATGGACTACTGTACTGTAAGATTTTAAAATCCTTATTTTTTGTGTTTTTTATATACTATTTCTGCAAAAAGTATTATAAACCTACTACAGTACTACTGTACTACACAGCTGATTGTATTAGTTGAGTAGCTAGGCTAACTTTTTGGACTTATGAACAAATGAACTTACAAACGCACTCTCAGAACAGAATTCATTCACATGTATGGGACTTATTGTACTGCAGGAGCTGGAGAGGGCCTCGCCCAAAGCCACTATACCATGAAGGGGCACAGCTCCCCAGAACATAGGGCGATCCCAATACACAGGGAAATACCCGCTGGAGTTGTGTGCAGTGTACACAGTACGCTGTTTCTAACGGCATTAGAACCTGCTGTGCTAACAACAAATTAATGGGCTGAAATGGAACCCCAGCTTGAGAACTAGGCTATTGAATCTGGCCAAGTATAACAAGTGTACCCACTAGGATACAATTCAAGTGTGTCTTGTGAAGATAAAAGAGGTGTTTCCCATGGCATGTCATAGAGAGGCCCTCGCTGCAATGCCACCTCTCAAATCCAGGCCATGGGGCAGATGTATGAGTGAGAGAACACAAAGAAGGCCTGCGGATCTTTCTATAACCAAATCCCCAGAGAGTGCTCCAAAATGAATCTGCCATGTACAAAACTCTGTTCTCTGCCTAGAATTGAATCACAGCATGGTTCCAAAGTATTCGGATTAAATTATATCTATATGAGCACAGGACGTTCCTAGGTCTTAAGAAATTAGTTATTCAGATTCAGTATTGTTCTTCTTGGTTTCTTTTCTCATAAGGAATGTTATAACAGTGGTGGTTAAACCTTTTAGGCAGTAGAACTGTTTAAGCACTTCATGCAACTCCAGTGCTCTGTGGCTGGGTGGCTCTTAGGAGGGGGCTTGTGGGCTGGGCTTGGTGGGCTGCCCTTCTTGGGTCAGAGCTGTTTTAAAGACAGCCTGACCCTTCCCCTCTCTCCTCTACGGTGACCAGCCCTCGGGGCTCCTAAGCTGTCATCTTATCACTGAGCCTGCTTTAGTATGGCATAAACATCTAAAGTACTTTAGGAGAATCTTCGGGTTCCATCGACCACGGTTCATGCTGGGTGATAATCTATGAGGGACATTACAACATCACTAAAACATAGTATAAACCAAATATATTTACAAACAAAAATATAGTACCAGCTAATTCTGGTTTCCACAGCAACTTCTAACATCACTGGCAAAACTCCCACTCAAGTATAAAGCATCTTCTTTTGACTTTTTAAAAAAAGCACTCCTCTTGCTGGAGTCAGCCCATCTATACAGCATGTTTTGGGGGTACACATGTATGTTACAGGGTAGTATTACTAGAGACCTTG
This sequence comes from Aepyceros melampus, assembly GCA_006408695.1. Taxonomy (NCBI): domain Eukaryota; kingdom Metazoa; phylum Chordata; class Mammalia; order Artiodactyla; family Bovidae; genus Aepyceros; species Aepyceros melampus. Next base: position 451,753 of record SJXQ01012279.1, read on the forward strand.
CCCCAACCTCACCATCAGTAAGTTGACAGCTACTTGTAGTCATCAGTTATGTTCAATTGAAATTCTGAAACTGAATAAAGCATAGGATAACACTGGAAGGGAAGAAACAAGCAGTTTATTTGACCATTTAAAATTTAAAACATTTAGTAAATGTCAAATAAAATGTATATTTCTGAAATCACAAAAGAAATTACAAAGGAAAGCTGTAAGAAAAGGGGAAATATTTTACTGACTTATAAGCCAGGTAAAAATATACATATTTGAATAAAATGTTCTTTGTAGGTTATTAGTTCTATCCCTACTGAATGTGAACAACTCATTCTAGTTTGTAAGAAGTGGTAGCAAAATGTGAAATGGAAATAAAAGTCTTCCAATAAGTAAATGTTCTTTTATAGTGTATGTTTCTCCAGTGACTCAATGGGTAAAGAATCCACCTGCATGCAAGAGACACAAGAGACATGGGTTCGATTCCTGGGTCATGAAGATGCCCTGGAAGAGAAAATGACAAGCCACTCCAATATTCTTGTGTAAAAATTCCCACGGCTAGAGGAGCCTGGCAGGCTACCTTCCATGGGGTCACAAAGAGCCAGACACGTCTGAGCGACTAAGTCCACACACATAGATAGTGTATATATTAAAATCTTACTGCGAACATAAAGAAGTATGAAATTTTTAGTAATAGAAAATCAGTTTTTTTGATGCCTTCACTAAAAAGTATCGAGTGAAGAAAGAATGTTATTTCCCATTCATAGCTTTCCTGGCAGTTACATGTCTCTGTCCGTCACTGGGAACCAATGAGGAAACAAAGTCAGAATCTCCATCTAAACAAAACAGACTTCAGTCTAATATCTCACTAGTCTCATTTTTATTAGACATAATAATACTTAAGTGGATAGAATAATTGAGGCAGGCACAAGGCCCGTAGCATTTTAGTATCTGTCCGAGCTATATCATTGTTTCTCGATGCTGTTTTAACCCAGTTTTGAGGCCGTGGCCAAAAGCTGGTCAATTATACTTCATTTGCAGTTAATTAAGTCCACACTCCCAACCACCTCCCATAACATATTTCATATGCCAGGCCACTGTGCACCCATCCTAACCACCCTGGGGCCAGGACCCAGACAACCAGGGTCAGCCCCTCTGTGCTATAGTCTGCCAAAATTATTCAAATTAGCCACTCCTAAACCTGCAGCTCTGTCTCATCCTTTCCTTCCTTTGGCAACCACATGATAAACGGCTTTGACCGCTGCCTTTCCCATCCTCCTTCCTGGTGACACACCCTCCTGCTTCCCCAGAGTGACCCTACGCGATGTGCCTTTGCTCACAAGGGACTGTAAGTGACAAGTCTATAAGGCTCTTCTTTCTGTTTTCTTTCTTGAGCTGCATCTGGCCTCACCACAACTCATCCAAGGCAATATGATCATAACCCTAGCCTATAACCTTTCATTTTAAACAAAAACTCGAAGACTAATTGTGGGAGGTGCTATAGGGAATGTCTGGAAAGCATAAGCCATTATCATGGCCCAGTTGCGCTCAGCCCACCAGGACAGGATGTTCTCTGGGCAACAATGGGATTCTGCCTTTTGTTTTGTGGCTCCATCTAGGAGGTGTAGTTTGAGACACAGAGGGATTGTTGCTTCTCTCAGATTTGTTCTCCCTTGAGCATAAAGAAAGGAGACAGAGATCCCCTTGTGAATTGGGAATTTTCCAGAAATAACAGTTGAGATCACAGAGTTAAGTGCAGACGGGTTTCCGGCAAGCTTAAGCTGGACAACATGTTACACAGAGGAGCAATTAGGCAGACCTCGGAGAGGAACGGGAGCTGTGAAAAGGGGAGCTCTGTTTATGCCCACTGAGAAGCAGATGGGGCTCGACATGCAGAGGATAAGACAAAGGAGGCCACAGGTCTAAGCAGACCCTCAAGTAGCAGACCTGGATCAGAGAGGAGGGAATAAGGGCTGCTCCCGGTCATGTCATGTGATGACTTCAGCGAACTCACATTTTCATCACCAAGCATGAATTTGGTAATTAACCATTACACACCAGGGAAATATGTATATTGTGGCAGTCTGATTTAAGTTTTTTCAAAGACCTCAGCCTAGGGAACCAAACTGCTAACAGATTTCATCTACCACAAATTTAAAAGTTATTTCAGATGATTTCACACTTTTGAGAATATTTAAGAGCTCATTCAGTTAATTTATCTATTTATAAAGACTTGAAATTGTATTGATTCATTAGAATAATCCATCCTACACATTGCTATCATAATCAAAACATCATCTAAGTAAATTCTACCATTATGAAAAAAGTGAAAGTGAAAGTAAAAGTCGCCCAGTCGTGTCCGACTTTTTGTGACTCCATGGAATAGTCCCTGGAATTCTCCAGGCCAGAACACTGGAGTGGGTAGCCATTCCTTTCTCCAAGAGATCTTCCCAACCCAGGGATTGGACCCAGGTCTCCCGCATTGCAGGTGGATACTTTACCAGCTGAGCCACAAGGGAAGCCCATAGTTATGACCTATAACCCAAACATGGGAAAGAAGCAATAACTTAGAGCATCACATGGGGTCTACTGGGATGGTAGGAGAAGGGAACGGAAGGGAAGGGAATAGAAGTTCCCTAAAATGTCAGGCCAGACAGACCTACAGCAGGGAAGATAAGCAATTATGCTGTGGCAGCAAACATTCCACAAATCGTAGTGACTTAAAACAATGAGGTTTGTTTTTAGTTATACTACATATCCAATGGGGTTGGCCAGTGCTCAGCTTTGGCTGACGGAGCACCCATCACATGCACCAGACTTCAAATGACTTGCATTTCACCAGCCTCAGCTAGTGTACACCCAATTTCATTGGTCACATCCAACTTTGAATATGAAATTAAAAGACGCTTACTCCTTGGAAGAAAAGTTATGACCAACCTAGATAGCATATTGAAAAGCAGAGACATTACTTTGCCAACAAAGGTCTGTCTAGTCAAGGCTATGGTTTTTCCAGTGGTCATGTATGGATGCGAGAGTTGGACTGTGAAGAAAGCTGAGCGCCAAAGAATTGATGTTTTAGAGCTGTGGTGTTGGAGAAGACTCTTGAGAGTCCCTTGGAGTGCATGGAGATCCAACCCGTCCATTCTGAAGGACATCAGCCCTGGGATTTCTTTGGAAGGAAAGATGCTAAAGCTGAAACTCCAGTCCTTTGGCCACCTCATGCGAAGAGCTGACTCAATGGAAAAGACTCGGATGCTGGGAGGGATTGGGGGCAGGAGGAGAAGGGGACGACAGAGGATGAGATGGCTGGATGGCATCACTGACTCGATGGACGTGAGTCTGAATGAACTCCGGGAGTTGATGATGGACAGGGAGGCCTGGCGTGCTGTGATTCATGGGGTCACAAAGAGTCGGACACAACTGAGTGACTGAACTGAACTGAACTGAACTTTGTATATTGTTATGTACAGGTCTGCTGCAGTAAATGTCTGTTGAATTCTCAAAGCTTTTGTTTTACTGAAATTTTATTTCATGTTCGTCCTTGCCTTTTTTTCACTTGGCACATTTTCCCTAGAATCTAGGTAACAGTTATTTCGTTTCAGTGCTTTAAAGATGCCTTTCCGTTGTGTCCTGGATTCCATGGTTGCTAACAGCACATCTTCAGTTATGCTTCTTTGTTCTACTGTAGCAAGGATCAGTACACTTTTTCTTAAAGGACCAGATAGTAAGTAGTTTAGGTATTTGATCTTTGTCACAACTACTGAACTTTGGTGTAATGTGAAAGCGGCAATAGACAATATGTAAATGAATGAGCATGGCTGTGTTCTCATAAAACTTTATTTGTATAATCATGTGACTAACTCATCTGCTGTAGTTTCTTAAACCCCTCTCTGTAAGAACAAATCTCCTTTTACATGACTGCTTTTAAGGTGTTCTTGCCGTCATTGTTTTTCTTTTCTTTTTTTAAAAGTTTTACGCATATGTTTACTTTGGCTGTACTGGGTCTTCAGTGCTGGCGCTTTGCTTTCTCTGGTTGTGGTGCACAGGCTTCTCACTGCGATGGCTTCTCTTGCAGAACATGGGCTGTGGGTGCAGGGGTTCAGGGGTTGTGGCACATGGGCTCCAGAGTGTGCAGGCTTTAGTAGTTGTGACACATGGGCCTAGTTGCTCCGTGGCACATGAAATCTTCCCAGACCAGGGATCAACCTGTATCCACTGCAATTGTGGATGGATTCTTAACCACTGGACCACCAAAGAAGTTCTACCACTGTTTTTCAGAATTTTGATTATGATCTTCTTTTTGTGGCTTTCTCTGTGTTTCTGGGTGTTGGGCTTTGTGGATTTGGTGGTTTGTAGTTTTTATGAAATTTGATAAAATTTCGGTCATTATTTAACATATTTCTGTCTCTCCCTATTTAGGGCTCCAGTTGCATGAATGTGTTCCTGCTTAATATTATGCCACGATAGGTGAACTTAGGCTCTGTGTATTCTTTTCCCTTCTCTTTTTCTTTCTGTGCTTCATTTGAGTAACTTCTCTTGCTATCTTAATAGTTCTCTGCTAAAGGGTCTAATCTACTCTTAATTTCATCCAATGTAGCTTTCATCTTATATTTTTCATCTCTAGAAATCCTATAATAGATCTTATTTATGTCTTCTCTTTTCTCATATGATCATGTTTTTCTTTACATGCAATTTATAATAGCTGTCTTAAGAGCCCTGTCTACTAAATACATCTTTTTCATATATGGGTCTGTTTCAACTGATTAATTTTACTCTTGGCTTTGGGTGATATTTTCCTCCTTCCCATGTCCTTTTAAAAGATTGGATGCTAGCTGTTTTATTTTTGTTGTTGTTGGCTGTTACATTTTGGATTTTTGTTTTATTCATGTAATGAGTGTTAGATTTTGTTCTAGGATCAATTTGATTCCTTTAAGGATTGCTTTTAAGTTGTTTTAGGCAGATCCAGATCAGCAGTGGCTACAGAACTAGAAAAGGTCAGTTTTCATTCCAATCCCAAAGAAAGGCAATGCCACAGAATGCTCAAACTACCACACAATTGCACTCATCTCACATGCTAGTAAAGTAATGCTCAAAAATTCTCCAAACCAGGCTTCAGCAATACTTGAACCATATTGAACTTCCATATGTTCAAGCTGGTTTTAGAAAAGGCAGAGGAACCAGAGATCAAATTGCCAGCATCCGCTGGATCATCAAAAAAGCAAGAAAGTTCCAGAAAAACATCTATTTCTGCTTTATTGACAATGCCAAAGCCTTTGACCTTGTGGATCACAATAAACTGTGGAAAATTCTGAAAGAGATGGGAATACCAGACCACCTGACCTGGCTCTTGAGAAACCTGTATGCAGGTCAGGAAGCAACAGTTAGAACTGGACATGGAACAACAGATTGGTTACAAATAGGAAAAGGAGTACGTCAAGACTGTTTATTGTCACCTTGCTTATTTAACTTATATGCAGAGTACAGCATGAGAAACGCTGGGCTGGAAGAAGCACAAGCTGGAATCAAGATTGCTGGGAGAAATATCAATAACCTGAGATATGCAGATGACACCACCCTGATGGCAGAAAGTGAAGAAGAACTAAAGAGCCTCTTGATGAAAGTGAAAGAGGATAGTGAAAAAGTTGGCTTAAAGCTCAACATTCAGAAAACAAAGATCATGGCATCTGGTCCCATGACTTCGTGGCAAATAGATGAGCAAACAGTGGATACAGTGGCTGACTTTATTTTCTGGGCTCCAAAATCACTGCAGATGGTGATTGCAGCCATGAAATTAAAAGATGCTTACTCCTTGGAAAGAAAGTTATGACCAACCTAGACAACATATTAAAAAGCAGAGACATTACTTTGTCAACAAAGGTCCATCTAGTCAAAGCTATGGTTTTTCCAGTGGTCATGTATGGATGTAAGAGTTGGACTATTAAGAAAGCTGAGCACTGAAGAATTGATGGTTTTGAACTGTGGTGTTCTGACTGCAAGGTAGATCCAACCAGTCCATCCTAAAGGAAATCAGTCCTGAATATTCATTGGAAGGGCTGATGCTGAAGCTGAAATTCCAATACTTTGGCCACCTGATGCAAAGAACTGACTCATTTGAAAAGACCCTGATGCTGGGAAAGATTGAGGGCAGGAGAAGGGGACAATAGAGGATGAGATGGTTGGATGGCATCACTGACCCAGTGGACATGGGTTTGAGTGGACTCTGGGAGTTGGTGATGGATAGGGAGGCCTGGCATGCTTTGGTTCATGGGGTCGCAAAGAGTCAGACATGAGTCAGTGAATGAATTCAACTGAACTGAACTTGTCTGTCTTTCTTGACTTAGGTCCCTGATATCTAGACCCTCTTTCAAAGGGCTCAGCTAATTAGGTCAGTCTTTCTCTGCAGGATAATCTCCTTTTTGATTAATTGAAGGTCACTGATTAGGGACCTTAATAACATCTTCATAATCCCCTTGTCTTTGTTATATAATGTAACCTAGTCAAAGGAGTGATATCCCATCATATTCATAAGTCCTGGTCCACACTCAAAGGGAAGCCATTATACAGCATATGCACACCTGGGAGAGGGAATCTGGGGGGCTCTCTTAGAATTCTGCTGACCACAATTTGATGTATACTACAAGTATAATTTGAAGATTACAAATCATACTTTATACAGATGTTGATAGACTGGAAATACTGACAAACTACAACTAATTAAACGGTTGAAAACAGATAGCTAAATTATTTGCTAAAGTAATTGTAACCTTAGTGAATTGGTTTTTTTTTTTTCCTTTCCTTAAAATATAATTTAACTGTTCTGATATGCTCATTATAATTTAAGGAAAAAATCTTATTGAAACATTGTAAATTTTGTTTGTTTAACAGTAAACATGTATAATTTTTTAAATCCTCGATTTTTTCTTTTTACATAATTTTAATGCTTAGTTCTGTTCTCTGTTAACCGTTTGAAGTTCTGTGGTTAATGTTCCACTCCAGTACTCTTGTCTGGAATTTTCTATGGATAGAGGAGCATGGTAGGCTGCAGTCCATGGGGTCTCTAGGAGTCGGACATGACTGAGCACCTTCACTTTCACTTTTCACTTGCATGCATTGGAGAAGGAAATGGAACCCACTCCAGTGTTCTTGCCTAGAGAATCCCAGGGACAGGGGAGCCTGGTAGGCTACTGTCTATGGGGTCGCATAGAGTCAGACACGACTGAAGTGACTTAGCAGCAGCAGCAGCAGAAGCATGAAAGAGGAGACTGCACGCTGTTCACAATTGGCAATGTAGTGTTGCTAAGCTACCTATCTTTTTAATTTGAAATATTAGGCATTTCAATAATACGTAGCCCTTAAGCTTTTAAGTGTTTGCTCATGACACATTGCAATGTTTTATATATGCTTTTCACCTCTGTATTATAGCTATTATTGTGAAAGTTAAAAAAAAAGTGTATTTAATAGCAGTCAGGAGAGTAGCTTAATTACATAAAATTAGTCATTTTATTAGAAGCTCTAATATGGACACAAATGAAATTACAAGCTATACTTTAATGTGAACTTACCTCAAATGCAGCTGTACTACAAAATGCAGTAATTATACCAATCTCTCATTTGATTGTAGGTAAAATCATTGTAGAATGCCTAAAATATTACCTATAGTTATTTTAAAAATAGCAATATTGTTACTCTCTGGAAATATCATTAAATACATACTGAAAGAGCACTTTATTTTATTATGTTGCTGTCATGCTATTCATGTTATTTTTTCTCAAAGTAGGATATCGTGTACTAAATGGTATTATTGTAGACCATCTTCTAAATTTGTAAAACATGAATATAGAAAGATTCTTCTAGGTGGACTTTTTTATTAAAAGTTTTTCCTCTGCATTCCTCTTTCCCCCATAAAAGTAATTAAAGAAATACCTATCCATTGTAGAAAGTATATTTTCAAAAGTGTAGATAACTGTAGAGAAAAGTTTGAAAGTACCTCTAATCCTATTTCTCTCTCAGAAACCATATTCAGACTTCAGTTTCCTTTTTTTGAATATTGTTATAAGATCATATTTCATACTCAATTTGCATTTTACTTTTATTTTCTTATTACAGTCTAAAGCATCTTTCCAAATCATTGAAATTGAGCACATTCTTATGAGTAATTATGTTGATGTGCCGTATTTCTCATATTATCTATATAGTTTCCCATTTTTATTTTGTAAATAACAGTAAGAAGAAAATCTTTGTGCAGAACCTTTGTCAGCATTTCTGAATTCCTTACTGTAGAGCCTAGCTGGGAGTGCAACATTCTAGGAATGAAAAATTGTGAACATTTTAAAGATTTCTGAACATGTAAATAGATTACTTTCCATGAAAAGTTGACCATCCTTATTAACATTTACTAATTCAGTTTTGAAACAAGGAAGAAATAATGAACATTTTAACTTGCTTTTATGATCAAAAATTATATTTTTCAGGTTTTTATTAGCCATTTGTAATTATTGTGAAAATTTTCATTTCCCTATAACATTTGTTCATAAATCCATGTGTCTTTTCTTACTCATTTTTGGCAGATCTCAAAGTACTGAATTTATGTGGCTCAGAGGTTAAAGCGTCTGCCTCCAATGCAGGAGACCCGGGTTCAATCCCTGTGTTGGGAAGATCCCCTGGAGAAGGAAATGGCAACCCACTCCAGTATTCTTGCTTGGAGAATCTCATGGACTGAGGAGCCTGGTGGGCTGCAGTCCATGGGGTCACAAAGAGTCGGACACGACTGAGTGACTTTACTTACTTACTTACTTCTGTCATGTTTTCTCATTTATTTGCCTCTTAGTTTGATTTATACACTTCATAAAATACCAATTTTTCAAAAAGTTCTTTTAAAAATCTCTCCACCTTTTTATTTCCATTTATTGCTTTTAAACTTATAAATCCCTTTCCTGTGCAGATTGTCTGACATTTTATCTCTTTTTACCATATTCACCTGTGGGTGGTTGCTGGCTAAGCTCTCAGAGGCATTGCATTGTTTCAGATCCCAGAAAGCAACTAGTTTTTCACAGAGTGACCCTCTTGGCCTAATGCTTGCTACTTTCAAGCTGCATCCTTTCTTTCATCAGGATTTTCTAAGTGCCAGAGTCCTATGGGTTTGGCACTGAACAAAGCAGATGCAAATCTCTTCTGTCTGTCACCTTCCCCCTGCTAGCATAATATGGCTGGGGCATCACTCTTCCCAATGCCTGGCTTTTACCATCACCATGATTTTGTTCCATGTGTCACTGCTTGGGTGTTATCTCCTCCTGTCCATCAACTTACATATGACCCCTTGTTCAAGGGCCAGCTCATCCAAGAAGTCCTTCCTGAATAGCCTCCCACTGACAGTCCCCTTAGCTTGCAGGCCCTTTGATGCATGCTCTTCACAATGAATTTGTAACTGCTCTCCACTGGTACCGTTAACATAGCTACCATTATGATGGACACCTGGGTGCCACTTTACAAAAGTAATTAAAAACATTTTTTTTGTACATGTCATATGTTTACATCTAATTCTTAATCATGTGAAGTGTATTTTGGTTTGTAGTTTTGATTTAGAAACAAAATTGATTTCTTTTCCAGATGTTAACCCATTGTTAGAGGACCAGTAAGAATATTTCCTTGCTCGTTAATTTGTCATAGTTCTTTTATAATATCCAATATAATATCTAAATTGTTGGATACTGAGCTGATTGACTACTTTCTATTCTGTTTCATTGATCTTTTCTATTTTGTGTCAGAAAAAAATATTATAGATTAGCTTTATCATATCCTCTTTGATATTCAGGACTGTTTACCCTTCTATGCAGTAATATAGATTTTTACCATATGAGATGAATTTATAAAATGAGATTTTATAAATTTATAAAATGACATTAAAAATGAGATTTTTATCCTCATGCTGTGGATATTCCCAGATATTTTATGTTTTTTAGTGCTATTGTGGATGAAATTTGTTTCTATTCTGTTTTCCAACTCATTTTTACTGGTACATTGGAAGGGTATTTTTATCTCAGATCTGAACTCTTTGTTCTCAGTAATTCTAAGAGTTGATTTTGTATAGTTTGTTGATACCTAATTGTAAAATCTGCAAATATGAAAATTATTTCTTCCTTGAATGGACATCTGGATTGGCTGAAAATTCCAGAGTGATATTAATTAACAATATAATAGTGGGTATTTGTGTCAGAAAAAAACTAAAATTGTGGTTAAGGTAGAACAGTGGTCAGTTTTCTGTTGGAAGCAAAATTATAGTTAAAAACAAATCATCTTTAATTATCCTAGATTAAATTAATTGCTTTGCAGATTTACCATGTGTAAGATACATCAAGATTCTGGGAGAAATGAACATTTCTCTAGCAGAGGGTTGGGTGGGGGCAATATCCAATGAATATGAATTGCTGACTAACTTCAAAAGGAAAGGAACAAGACTTGAACTAGAGTAGCTCACATAGTTGGGAGGAGGAAAGTTAGAGAAGTGAGGTGAGTTAGTCTCTAGATTCCCCCACTTTATTTCTTTGGGAGCAGTTCCCAGCATGGTGACAAGTGGAGTCAATCTCTTCCCAGGAAGACTACAAGAAAGAGCTAAAAGTGAGCATAACTGCTGCTCCCTTAAAGTGAGGGGTACGGGGCAAAGAACATTCACAAAATTTACCTCTAGAAGACACTGTAGCGTGACTTCTACAGAGTCTGCTATACATACTGTTCAGGGGAAACAGGTGTTTGCTGCAGTCCTTACTTAGTGAAATTTAGCTCAGATGAGTGAAATGGGGCTGAATTTCTTGTTCTAGAATGCATCAAGGGGATTATCTTCCCAGACCTCCCTCACCTTGACCAAGTTCATAATCCACAAGGAGCTGATTAGCTGCCGTTCATGGTGGTTTTATATATACCATTGTTGCAGAAACTTGAAATGTATGTAGATGAGAAATTTATTTTCTTATGATAATAAAGGATCAGGATTTTTCCTTCTATATTAATGGTCATCTCAGTGGGTGTATTTCATAGCTTTTGATGAATAATAAGCCAAAAGTTAGTGGCTTAAAACTTCAGCTATCTATTTTACTCAAAAGTCTTCAGGGTAGGGATTCAGGCTGAGTTCAGCTAAGCAGTTCTTTTCTTAGCTGGGCACCCTCATGAGTTTCTGGTCAACCTTGTCTTGGTTAGACAATTCTGCATCTGGGAGATGGCGGCTGCTGGCTGGAGAAATTGAGTTTGTCTCCATCTGATGTCTTTTTTTGCCTCCAGAAGCCTTGCCTAGGTTTGTTTCTCATGGTGGTAGCAGAGGTCTAAGAGAGAGCAGAAACAGGCAAAGAAAGCCTCTTGAGGCTAGCATGGAATTAGGACACTGTTGCTTAAGTTCCTATCCATTGGCAAAAAGAAGTCACAAGGCATGGAAGAAGGACGTAGAGTATACCTCTTGATGAGAACTGCCATAAAGCAATATATTCAAAATGTATGGACACAGGGAAGGAAGTATGGGGAATTAGGACCTTTTTTTCCTGTGATTAGTCTACCACAATTTGGTGAATAAAGGACTCAGAGAGGTACTTAGAACACTATCTTCCAGCTCCCTTTTTACCTTAACCTTTTGTCCCTGTATCTTGTTTTTTTTTTTTTTTTTTTTTTACTTTATTTTACTTTACATTACTGTATTGGTTTTGGCATACATTGACATGAATCCACCACGGGTGTACATGAGTTCCCAATCCTGAACCCCCTCCCACCTCCCACCCCATATCATCTCTCTGGATCATTCCTGTGCACCAGCCCCAAGCATCCTGTATCCTGTATCAAACATAGACTGGCGATTCATTTCTTACATGATAGTATACATGTTTCAGTGCCATTCTCCAAAATCATCCCACCCTCTTCCTCTCCCTCAGAGTCCAAAAGTCCGTTCTATACATCTGTATCTCTTTTGCTGTCTCGCATACAGGGTTATCATTACCATGTTTCTAAATTCCATATATATGTGTTAGTATACTGTATTGGTGTTTTTCTTTCTGACTTACTTCACTCTGTATAATCAGCTCCAGTTTCATCCATCTCATTAGAACCGATTCAAATGTATTCTTTTTAATGGCTGAGTAATACTCCATTGCGCATGTGTACCACAGCTTTCTTATCCATTCATCTGCTGATGGACATCTAGGTTGTTTCCATGTCCTGGCTATTATAAACAGTGCTGCAATGAACATTGGGGTACACGTTCTCTTTCAATTCTGGTTTCCTTGGTGTGTATGCCCAGCAGTGGGATCGCTGGATCATAAGGCAGTTCTATTTGCAATTTTTTAAGGAATCTCCACACTGTTCTCCATAGTGGCTGTACTAATTTGCATTCCCACCAACAGTGTAAGAGGGTTCCCTTTTCTCCACACCCTCTCCAGCATTTATTGCTTGTTGACTTTTGGATCGCAGCCATTCTGACTGGTGTGAAATGGTACCTCATTGTGGTTTTGATTTGCATTTCTCTGATAATGAGTGATGTTGAGCATCTTTTCATGTGTTTGTTAGCCATTCGTATGTCTTCTTTGGAGAAATGTCTATTTAGTTCTTTGGCCCATTTTTTGATTGGGTCATTTATTTTTCTGGAGTTGAGCTGCATAAGCTGCTTGTATATTTTTGAGATTAGTTGTTTGTCAGTTGCTTCATTTGCTATTATTTTCTCCCATTCAGAAGGCTGTCTTTTCACCTTGCTTATAGTTTCCTTTGTTGTGCAGAAGCTTTTAATTTTAATTAGATCCCATTTGTTTATTTTTGCTTTTATTTCCAGTATTCTGGGAGGTGGATCATGGAGGATCCTGCTGTGATTTATGTCGGAGATTGTTTTGCCTATGTTCTCCTCTAGGAGTTTTATAGTTTCTTGTCTTATGTTTAGATCTTTAGTCCATTTTGAGTTTATTTTTGTGTATGGTGTTAGAAAGTGATCTAGTTTCATTCTTTTACAAGTGGTTGACCAGTTTTCCCAGCACCACTTGTTAAAGAGATTGTCTTTAATCCACTGTATATTCTTGCCTCCTTTGTCAAAGATGAGCTGTCCATAGGTGTGTGGATTTATCTCTGGGCTTTCTATTTTGTTCCATTGATCTATATTTCTGTTTTTGTGCCAGTACCATACTGTCTTGATGACTGTGGCTTTGTAGTAGAGCCTGAAGTCAGGCAGGTTGATTCCTCCAGTTCCATTCTTCTTTCTCAAGATTGCTTTGGCTATTCGAGGTTTTTTGTATTTCCAACAAATCTTGAAATTATTTGTTCTAGTTCTGTGAAAAATACCGCTGGTAGCTTGATAGGGATTGCATTGAATCTGTAGATTGCTTTGGGTAGTATACTCATTTTCACTATATTAATTCTTCCGATCCACGAACATGGTATATTTCTCCATCTATTAGTGTCCTCTGATTTCTTTCATCTTGTATTATCTTTATGCTATTCATTTGGTTTTGGCTTCATGTGCATTTTAATTCAAATCCATGTCAAATAAAATTTTTCTAAAATTATTCTTTTGTTCTATGAAATCTGTTCAGAGATATGTTCTTTGTGTCTTTGGGAAGTTTCTTCTTCATATGTTGGAGTGTTTTTACTCATGGACCTCACCTTGATTTTTGCCTTTTTCTTAGAATACTGTCAGTATCTCCCAACAGAGCATGTGGATGTTTCTCACCATCTACTTAGATTTGGATCCTTTCAGATCTGCATCTGAGGAATAGTTGTTCAACATTTCCCAGGGACTGGTGGCCAGTCATCAGATGTAGTTTTGGTAAACTAAACTAGGGTCATGTGCCGCTGTGCTGGGTGTGCCTGGGTTTTGGACACTTTAAAAAGATGAAGTATGTGGAAAAAACATTGTTTCTTAACTTATATTATTGAAAGGATTTTTCCTGTATTTTCCCGTCTTTGCAGAGATTTTTGTTTGGATGTTGAGCCTTCTTGGATGAGTATTTGCCAGTGCCCACTACTTTCTGATATGCTCTTTACTGGGAATTGTATTTAAATAGATGTAGAAAGAAGTATGCCATTAATTGGTTGGGGAAGAGTTGCACTACTCTGGCTGCCTCATAAAGTCACCTTCTGTGGCAACACTGTTTCTCTTAAACAGCAGGCAGAAAAAGGGAGAGAGCTAAAATCCCTTTCTCAGCTGACAGAATTACCTATTTCACAGAGCATAGCAATCTTTTGCGTCCTGTGTAGTATGCAGAAAACTGGGCCACCATTAATTTGTTTCTAGACCTGGTTTCCAGACTTACAGATAGTGAACTGTCCGAGGTTTCTCATCAGAGGTTAAGTTAATTTTAGTAGAGAGTGCTGTTGTCTCTTTCTGTGCCTTTTTATGTGCCTTTCCTGAGAAGATGGGAGCAGCTGCACTAGCAGGATTCTTCATAGATATCATGCTAAGCTAAGAGTCCAAACTGTATTTAATTAATAATTCATTTTCCATTTTTTGTTAATCAAATATATGTAATGAATATACAATAAAAAATAGAGCAACTGCAAATAGTAGCTTTGAAAGGCTGAGATTTGCTACTTTTGTTAGCTTGTACAGTGTTGTAATGTGAATAAATAAATAAATGTAATATAAATAAGTATATTCCATAATACTTCTGGAGTAATAACATACTCTTGGTCTTCCATTATTGTCTTCAGAGTTTACCATTGGCATACCACAGTTCTAGCACTTTGCTTTCTCCTCTTGTCCTCTCCTGGGCATCAGTGGTCTAAATGTGGGACATATTTAGTTGAAGAATCAAAAAGCAGTGCCTCCAGAATTCTCTGAAACAGTTTTAAAAATAACAGATTGAAATAACTATCAGGACCAATCTTTGGAGAAATGCTGCTGCTGCTGCTAAGTTGCTTCAGTCGTGTCTGACTCTGTGCGACCCCATAGACGGCAGCCCACCAGACTCCCTTGTCCCTGGGATTCTCCAGGCAAGAACACTGGAGAAATGCTAGTTACTTCTAAAGAAGTTACATGCTGAGTCACTTCAGTCGTGTCTGATTCTTTGCAACCCATGGACTGTAGCCCACCAGGCTCCTCTGTCCATGGGATTCTTCAAGAATACTGGAGTGGTTGCCATTCCCTTCTCCAGGGAATCTTCCCAGCCCAGGGATCAAACCCGAGTCTCTTATGTCTCTTGCATTGGCAGGCAGGCTCTTTACCACAAGTGCAACCTGGGAAGCTACAGTTGTCTTATCTCTGGCAACTGTTTCTGCCTTCTGAGTTTAAGATGTAATGGTAAAATCACAACTTCGGGGAATCCATCTCATTGAAAAATAACTAGATTCCTACAGGTGCAGAAGTAAGATTTGTGGTTAACTACTTGATTATTTATTTCAGTAATCTGTAATGAATCATAGTGCCTAAATGATGTTCAACATTTTCTTACATGACTTGATTTAAACACCACCTGAGAAGGAAATGGCAGCCTACTCCAGTATTGTTGCCTGGAAAATCCCATGGACAGAGGAGCCTGGCAGGCTGCATTCCATGGGGTCGCAAAGAGTCGGACACGACTGAGCGACTTCACTTTCACTTGAAAGTTTTAGGTGCTCTTGAACTCTTGAAGGTTCACATCTCCTGAATATTTAGCACTGAAATTCATTAAATTAGTTTATAGAACAGTTGTCTATATTATAAACTATTCTTCTACAGTGCATAGTTTAATGCCAGATTTTGACAATATTTATTTAACTTTTTAAAAGTAGTAACCTAGTAACCTGTGTGTATGTGTGTGTGTATTTTCAAATACTATATAAATCAGATTCCTAGTTACTGGGGAAAATCTGAATCATATCTCCTCAACCAAGTCAATATTCTTTAAAGTGGATTCTCAGGGAATGTCTTCTGACTACTGTATAAAGGTGTGCTTCCACTAATAATGATTTTTTTTTTTTGAGTTAATAGCTCTTTACTAGATAATCATTTCCCAGTTGTGGAAAAATAATTTTTGATCTTAAGCTTGTTCGTCCATTTGGCAAGAGTTACCAATGTTTGACTATTAGAGAATAAACAGAACAAAAACTGAGCAGTAGGTAATCATGTTCATTTAGTTCACTCACTTGTTTTTTCATGTCACATGCTTATGATACTTATATACCTACTTTTATTATAACTATGTTTACTATAGATTTTCTACTGAAATTAAATTAAGATTTTTCAGTGTTGCACAGTGTTCCAAGAGCTTACAAACCATCTGAAATGGTTTGAGAACCACTGAGCTTATCATACATGTTGATGTATGACAAAAACCATCACAGTTATTAAAGTAATTATCCTGTAATTAAGAGAAATTAATTTAAAAAAACTAGATGTGTTGTATGCAATAGGATTAATGTAATTAACACTGCTTTATATTGTATATGGAATTTGTAGAGTAAATTCTAAGAGTTCTCATCAAAAGGGAAAAAAAGAAATCATTAATTTTTTTTATATCACATTACAGTTTTTGCAAATTTCTTGAAGTATTATTTATTCTTAGCATGACTTTGAAATTATTATCTAAAATATTTTAATTTAAAAATTACATGTTACTTTATCAAAATTTGGTTTTTTAAAGTTTTGATAACTGCAACTTCAATATAGTAATTCATTTCCTTCGTAAAAAAAAAAATGAAAAGGATCACCTAATTGAAAATCAGGCATTTGCATAAACCTCTCCATTTATAAAATTAAAAGAAAATAGAATTTCTTTCTATCAAAATATCCTTTGGAATATTTTCAGTGAGTTTATAATCTTGAGTACATTAGGTAATTATTAGATATTTAAAGCATGTATAATAAACATAAATTTATAAGAATCATGGCAGTGAATTAATGGCATGGTCCTTAGTGATTTCTGGTAGATTTGACTTGTGTTAGTTTTTTCCTTTCTTCCCTCTCTTCCTTCCTTCTTTCTTTCCTTTCTTTTTTATTTTTCCATGTGATAATTTGAAGATTGAGTGAAGAGCATTAGGTATCCTGGTTATGTAGAGGAAAAAACAAAATATAAGATGTGGAAACCACTAAAAGCTTTTCTGGAATCTAGTTTATATAGTGACGAAAGCAAATTTCAGGTTACAGTTTTTCACTTTAATCCATCGTAGAATAGGATTCTCATAACTATCTTCACCATCTTGGCTCATAATCCAGGAATTATTAATATAACTCATAAAGAGACAGTAGTCACAGACCTTCAATTTCAGGATCATAATGTAGCTGGTGAAATGACAAGTAAATGGGGAAGACTGATCTGTCTTTCTGTGCTGCACAAAGAAACATACAGGACATGTTTGTATGTATGAAACCTGCAGATAGGGAAGGCTAACAGTACATTTAATTAAATCTACTTACTACCCCTTAAACGCACACTCTGTGAATTACCTATTTTCTATCGGTCTTTATCTATTGTTAAATTTATAATGTCATTCTTGTTTTGCAGAAACCAAAGCTGAAGGATTGGCATCCTCCTGGGGGTTTTATTCTGGGATTGTGGGCACTCATTATCATGGTTTTCTTCAAAACTTACGGAATCAAGCATATGAAGTTCATTTTCTAAATGTGGTGATGTATGAAGACTGCATGAAAGGCTACAACATTGGATATAAGTTCATGTCAATAGATTTTCAAAAATACATTGTTCTTGTGTGACTTGGCAGAAAGTATAAGCAAACTGTAAATTTGAATGAACTATTGGTTTTATAACTTAAAGAAAAATTATTGTTAATGTAAGCACTAAATGGCACTAAATATATTTCAGTTTTTCATTTTGTGTGTTATTAAAATATTGGGATAAAAAGATCACAATATTCTCACTGTTTCTGAAAATAAGAATTTCCCCTTGTTTAATCCCCTTTCATTTGGAAAAGAAAAAATGTGAAGACATTAAATTCTCTTTTTATGTATATTCTCCTAGTCTTTTTCATATTTTTTCCAAAATAGACATCATATAGAACATTTTGTCAGTTGTCATTTTGCAGTATGTTGTCAACCCTTTGCCTCTCCTTGGACATTCTTCGAGGACACATTGTGAATGGCTGTGTGCCATCCATTTTATGAATGTGCAATAATTTATTTAATATTTTTCTATAATTAGACTACTTTGTTCCACAAATTTTCTTTTGATTCATTCTTTGATGTGTTAATATGGACTTCCCTGGTGGCTCAGATGGTAAAGAATCTGCTTGCCATGCAGGAGACCCAGGTTCGATCCCTGGGTCGGGAACATTCCCCGGAGAAGGGAATGGCAACTCACTCCAGCATTCTTGCCTGGAGCATTCCATGGACAGAGGAGTCTGACGGCAAACCCCAAATGGTCATGGGTTTGCTAAGGGTCAGACATGACCAAGTAACTAACACTTTCATGTGTTAAATTTTATTTATCAGCTATTCCTGGAATTCTACAGCTAAAATTGTAAATAAATATGAAAAATTAGTTTTTTAATCTGTGGTACTGACAGTCTCCAGGGCTTTATTTACTGTCGGTTTATCTGGAAAATGTAAGATCTTTGGAAATGTCACATACTGACTGTTTAAGAGAAATCCCATCATTTAAGCATTCTGTGACCCTTTAGAATTGATCACCTCCTCTTCAGTGTCCTCACTGAAAAAGATACTGCTTTTTTACTTGCTGCCCACTGGCTGGGTCTGCACTTTTTCTGGACAGTCCCATAAAGTGGATAGACTGCAGGAAAAATCTGTGCTTGTGGCCATGTCCTTGTGTGTGACTGATGCATCGTGTAAGACAGTAAACCTCTTGTCTGTTCTCTGATGAGATGCAAGAGCTCATATCCCCATGACTGACTTTTTCATCTTGCTAGCCATCTTCTATCTGTCTAGTAACTGGAAATGGTATTGAGACAGTGCTTTGCTATCAGGCCCAGATACTGTTTCTTCACATATGAGGGGGAGAAAGAAATCCTGAAACTTGAGTATTCATGTCCCTGGGATACATTTTTGTATTTTATCTGTTTTATCCAGAAACTTTGTGTTAATTTTAAAATCACTATGAAGTTATGTTTTGTAATTTTAGGAAACATTCAGAAGACAACTCTTCCTCTACAATAAGACCTCTTAAAGTTAATATTCCTTAGACTCCGTTTTCCTCGTAGCACTTAAAATATTACCTTTTAATTATATGCAAAATGATCATTCTTTTCACAGGCAAAGGGTTAACTGTGTTATCGCTCAGGTTAGAACAAATGGCATTGAAGCTTTTTGCAAGCTCTGAATTTTCATTTTAATTGATCTTTTTATTGGTGCACTAGGTAAATGAAGAAGGAAAATTTTTATCTGGTTACGTGGAAAAGCATCTTTTTGTACATAGAAAGGAGGAAAAGCAAACTTAAATTCAAATAGCTGGATTTTAATAGTTCTATGAGACAAAGGTTGACTTGTCATCCTCTAAACACTTACACAAGGTCATGGACACTATGGCTGGAAGGGGTAAGCTACTTAGATTAGTAAAGGAAATATAATTGTTCTTGAGCCAAAGTAATTTAGTTTGAATATAATGAAACATATCCTGATGGTAAAAACTGCTGGAAAGGAAAAGGATTCCTCTTCAGAGATTGAAGAAGGTGCCCTTCTTAGTTAAAACCAAACTGGGAAAAGTAATACTGGATATAATATACAAGATTAATTGTATTCCAGACAAATTTCAAAGGGCAGTTATTTCTTTCTGTTTCATTATTGAATTGTCAGAATACAGTTAAAGCAAAAAGCTTGAAATATGTTAAATGCTTAGCTCATAACCATAATCTTTTTACGTAAAGCATATTCTGCCTTCAATAATAAGTAAATCTTCTGCATATGTTAAGTGGGTAATATCATAAGTGTAATTAAATGGCCCAGACTTTAAATGATAACATAAAAGCACAGCCTTAAACATATTCTCCTTGAGTCACAAAGAACTGAGCAACTGAAAGGTGTTTTCCTTTTGCATTTCTCACAGTGCTGTAGTGAGGATCAGATGAGCTAATGATATGATTAAACCCTTTGGACACTGTAAATATTTGGTGGTGTTATTTTTCATATTTCCAGTTAGGAAGATACCAAGGGGGAAGTTAATGGTGCCGGTGTCCCTTTTTCTGTTGTACTTATTTACCTTTCTAAGCTACTCAATGTTATTCCTGTTCTCTTTGGTATTTTTTCTCTCCTCCCCTACAGTGCCCTTCAGGGGGACAAGGATACTATATAAATGGATCCCAGCAGACATGTCCTGACCTTTTTGGGGAGGGACAGGATAAAATGATACTGTTCAAGGCAGCCTGCATGAGAAAAAGAAACCAAATGATGTGAATTTTAAAATTATGAAAGACATTCATTTGCAGTTTATGAAGGAG
Source organism: Aepyceros melampus (assembly GCA_006408695.1). Taxonomy (NCBI): domain Eukaryota; kingdom Metazoa; phylum Chordata; class Mammalia; order Artiodactyla; family Bovidae; genus Aepyceros; species Aepyceros melampus. The sequence goes on from SJXQ01012279.1 coordinate 472,078, forward strand.
AAATGTAGTTTGGATGCAAAGCTGATTAAATTGGATCAAGAAAAATTGGAATTAAGTACAAAAAAATCATTCTTCATTTATAGTTTCCATTTTTATATATCCTAAGCTAGTTGAAAATGATTCCCACAACAAGCATAACTCAGCTTGTTTCTGCTTACTGAGTATTTTCCACTATGGTATATGTTGATAACATTTCTTCCATTATGTATGTTGTACAGCAGAGTTACTGTTACTATGGGAATCGTAATTTGAAATTTTGACTTGTGTGTTTCTGGAATCTTCACAATAAATGTTACATTAGAATAGAAAATTTTTTTTCATTGAGTTTACCAAAATTAAATTCATCTATAGCAGATACTGTTTAAACTTATGAAAGAAATATTTTATAAATATACCACAAGGTATAACATTAAAAATGAGATCAGTCTCCATTTTACTTTATGGAATCAGCTCCATTACTTCACTGTCACATTTCCTGCCTGAGTGCATATTACCTACATGTGTACCTACTATATAAATATGAAAGTCTTTCAGTTCATAGACAATATGTGCTAAGTTGCTTCAATCGTGTTCGATTCTTTATGATCCCACAGACTGGAGACCACCAGGCTCCCCTGTCCATGGATTCTCGAGGCAAGAATACTGGAGTGGGTTGCCATTTCCTACCCAGGAATTGAGCCCGCATCTCTTATGTCTCCTGCATTGGCAGGTGGGTTCTTTACCACGAGTGTCACTTGGGACAATACACCTTAGCCAGTATCTTTTTTCCCTTTTCTACTGATTTGAACGTGTGCTGTAAAACATTTGATGCAGTTTAACTGAGTACACCCTTTAATGGGATTGTTATACATGAAGGTGTGATCAAGAAACCCATTATTAAAAATTCAAAGCTGGGAAAAGAAGAGAAATGAAAAGCAAAGGAGAAAAAGATATAAGCATCTGAATGCAGAGTTCCAGAGAATAGCAAGGAGAGATAAGAAAGCCTTCCTCAGTGATCAATGCAAAGAAATAGAGGAAAACAACAGAATGGGGAAGACTAGAGATCTCTTCAAGAAAATTAGAGATACCAAAGGAACATTTCATGCAAAGATGGGTCGATAAAGGACAGAAATGGTCTGGACCTAACAGAAGCAGAAGATATTAAGAAGAGGTGGCAAGAATACACAGAAGAACTGTACAAAAAGATCTTCACAGCAAAGATAATAACAATGGTGTGATCACTCACCTAGAGCCAGACATCCTGGAATGTGAAGTCAAGTGGGCCTTAGAAAGCATCACTACGAACAAAGCTAGTGGAGGTGATGGAATTCCAGTGGAGCTATTTCAAATCCTGAAAGATGATGCTGTGAAAGTGCTGCATTCAATATGCCAGCAAATGTGGAAAACTCAGCAGTGGCCACAGGACTGGAAAAGGTCAGTTTTCATTCCAGTCCCAAAGAAAGGCAATGCCAAAGAATGCTCAAACTACCACACAATTGCACTCATCTCACATGCTAGTAAAGTAATGCTCAAAATTCTCCCAGACAGGCTTCAGCAATACATGAACTGTGAACTTCCGTATGTTCAAGCTGGTTTTAGCAAAGGCAGAGGAACCAGAGATCAAATTGCCAACATCCGCTGGATCATGGAAAAAGCAAGAGACTTCCAGAAACACATCTATTTCTGCTCTATTGACTATGCCAAAGCCTTTGTGTGGATCACAATAAACTGTGGAAAATTCTTAAAGAGATGGGAATACCAGACCATCTGACCTGCCTCTTGAGAAACCTATATGCAGGTCAGGAAGCAACAGTTAGAACTGGACATGGAACAACAGACTGGTTCCAAAGAGGAAAAGGAGTACGTCAAGGCTGTATATTGTCACCCTGCTTATTTAACTTCTATACAGAGTACATCATGAGAAACACTGGACTGGAAGAAGCACAAGGTGGAATCAAGATTGCAGGGAGAAATATAAATAAGCTCAGATATGCAGGTGATACCACCCTTATGGCAGAAAGTGAAGAGGAACTAAAGAGCCTCTTGATGAAAGTGAAAGAGGAGAGTGAAAAAGTTGGCTTAAAGCTCAACATTCAGAAAACGAATATCATGGCATCTGACTCCATCACTTCATGGGAAATATATGGGGAAACAGTAGAGACAATGTCAATCTTTATTTTGGGGGGCTCCAAAGTCACTGCAGATGGTGACTGCAGCCATGAAATTAAAAGACACTTACTCCTTGGAAGAAAAGTTATGACCAACCTAGGTAGCATATTGCAAAGCAGAGACATTACTTTGCCAACAGAAGTCTGTCTAGTCAAGGGTGTGGTTTTTCCAGTGGTCATGTGTGGATGTGAGAGTTGGACTGTGAAGAAGGCAGAACGCTGAAGAATTGATGCTTTTGAACTGTGGTTTTGGAGAAGACTCTTGAGAGTCCCTTGGACTGCAAGGAGATCCACCCAGTCCATTCTAAAGGAGATCAGCCCTGGGTGTTCTTTGGAAGGAATGATGGCTAAAGCTGAAACTTCAGTACTTTGGCCACCTCCTGCGAAGAGTTGACTCATTGGAAAGGACTCTGATGCTGGGAGGGATTGGGAGCAGGAGGAGAAGGGGACGACAGAGGATGAGATGGCTGGATGGCATCACTGACTCTATGGACGTGAGTTTGAGTGAACTCCGGGAGATGGTGATGGACAGGGAGGCCTGGTGTGCTGCGATTCATGGGGTCGCAAAGAGTCGGACACGACTGAGTGACCGAACTGAGCTGAACTGAACTGAAACTTGGAAAGGTGGTCACTGTCATCTTTGTTTCCCTTGTGCTGCTTGCAGCCTCAGAGACTTCAGAGGCTTTCAGATTCACCTGAGGTATACACCCAGTCAGCGTTTACTGGGTGCAGCGCACATGATATGACCCTCTACTGATAATGGAAGTGCCAGCTCTGCCTGTGCTAGGATCTCAGGGACAGCTGGCCAGAACAATGTAGATCATTTTCTTAGGGGTCATTTAATATGATCATAAATGTAAAGCCCCTTGGTATATATGAGAAATTCAGCGTTTTGCTCTTTGCTGTGCAGGGCTCTACCTCGCTCTTATTTTAACTACTACTCAGGCCAGGTATCATTCTTTAAAGATCCATTAGCCTCGGTGTTCTGGGCTATCCCGTTCACTTCGGTTTTCAGCAGATGTCATCTTGAGGTAACAGTTCCTTTTCACTTTCAATGCTGTTCAACCATTTCAATCCACAGGCTCTCTTGCCTGTCTTTTCACACACTGCCCCCCGCCCCGCGCCCATTTTAGAGAGGTTGAGGCTTTTCTCCATCTTCCCTCAGCCTTAGTTTTTTGTTATCTTCTGTCTCTGTAGCTTATCCACTCTGTTGGAAACATATCTTTAGCATGATTACTGGATAGTCTAGGCTCACTCCAGCTCCTAATGTCCAAATAATAACTCCATCTGAAGTCCTCTTTATTCCTCCATCACAGTGGCTACTGCATTTCTAGAAGAAGACCTCCTCTTCTCCCCACACCCAGTTTATAATTTTTTAAAGTTTCAAATGAGAGAAAACCAACTAGAACAAATATAGGCTGAAAGGGGAATTTTCTGGAAGGATACAAGGCTATCTCACAAGCTTGTGAGAAGGGGGTCTGGTGTGAGCCTCATCAAGGGCTGCCATGTTCCTGGATTCTCTTCTCAGCCTGTTTCCTTTCTGGTTTTCTCACATGGCTGGTGACTCCAGAGCCCCACGAACTATGCTTTACCACAAAAGAGAAAAAAGTTACTCCCTTTCTTTATTTCTAGTTCTAATAGTCTTGGGAAAGAACTGATTAACATTGTTGGCATCAAGGGTTCACCTAGCTGGAAAGTCAAGTCTGGTAAACACACGGGGACCTCTGGATCACAGGAGCCAGGCAGCCGCCTTTGCTATTGCTTTTCTACTAACCTGCTATTCAGTAGGTGATCTGTGGAGCTAACAGCATCACTCTGGAGCTCCCTAGAAATGCAGAATGTCAGACCGTACTCTGGACCTACTGTAGCAGAGTCTTCATTTTACCTGATCCCCAGGTAATACACGCACACACACATGTAAGTAGGAGAAGCACTGATCTACACCTTCTACTAAATAGCTCAGTTTTATCTCCTAAAAAGGAGATTGTAAAATGATTGTGAATAGTCATTTGTAGAACAGAGAGCATGGGTAGTGTATTTTATGGGTGAATTGACTTTTAGCATTATTTTTAACTCCTATTTAGACTTTTAAGTCTACACCACTCTCATTCTCATATTTTAATGCTTAGAAAGTGTGAGAGTGTTAGTTGCTCAGTCCTGTCCAACTCTTTGTGACCTCATGGACTGCAGCCTGCCAGACTCCTCTATCGATAGAATTCTCCAGGCAAGAATACTAGAGTGGCTAGCCATTCTCTTCTTCAAGGGATCTTCCTGACCAAGGGATCAAACCCTGGTCTTCTGCCTCTCAGGCAGATCCTTCACCATCTGAGCCAGCAGGGAAGCCCTTGAATGCTTAAATGAGCATCTAATTAACACTCTATATGTCATGTATGCATATTCTTTGATACTCCTGTCATCAAGAAGTGGAGTCTAGGGACTTCTTGGTGGTTCAGTGGTTGAGAGTCCTCCTGTTGGTCCTAGGAAGGACTGGGCTCAAGTTCGGACAGGAAGGCGAAGCTCAGTGCCTCTTGTCATTTTTCTTCACAACAACATGGAATGTGCTGGGAAAAGCTGACTTATAAAAGATGCAGGCATTTATTCTCAGCCAGTCCAAGGGAGTCTGTGCTTTAGACAAGATGGGTCAGGAACTTCAGTCACAGGTTGGGAAAAATAGCAGCCTAGGTTTGTCACAATATTAAAAAAAAGAATCCTCTTGCCAGTGCAGGGACATAGTTTCAATCTCTGGTCCTCAAAATTTCTACATGCCTTGGGGCAGCTAAGCCCGTGCACCACAGCTACTGATCCTTCATTCTAGAGCCCTCGAGCTTCAACTGTTCAGCACATGAGGCCCAACTACTGAAGCTCACATGCTCTAGAGCCCGAGCTCTGCACACAGACCCAGCGCAGCCAAAAATAAATATAAATAAGTAAATAAAAAGAAGTGGAGTCTAAATTCCTCTCATCTGAATATAGGCTGGCCTTAGTGACTTAATACTAATAGGATGTAGCGGAATAATACTGTGTGACTTCAAGGCTAGGCCATGAAAGGGGATACAGCATCCCCCTGGCTCTCTTTCTCAGGACACTTCCTCTTGGAACCCAGCCACCATCCCCTGAGGAAGCCCAAGCCACTTGGAGAAGCCGTGTATGTGTGTTCTGGCCATTACCCTGGCAGGGTCCCAACCAATCGCCAACATCAACTTTCAGACACTTGGGAGACTGCCCCAGACGTTTCCTACTGCAACCCTGGGAGAGGTCCCCAAGCCACTCATTGACTCTCAGAACCTTGAGAGATAGTAATTAGAAAAAATAATTGTTTTTACCTCAGTGTGTTCAGGATGGTTTGTCGTACAAGGATGGCTACTAAAACACTGGGTTAATATGTACCCACTTTAGTATTTAGATGCTAGGAGACATACAAAGAAACAGCATTCCTTTTTTAAAAAGAATTACAAGTTAATTCTTGAAGCACATGTGAAAAGATGAATAACTGTATAACAAAAAATGACAAGTGCCATGTAAGAGCTGTAGAATAGGGGGTTTAAAAAGAAACTTCTAACTTTAATTGCTAAAGAAGTACGCTATTCATAATGTATTTATTCTCAAGGGAACAGACAGAGAAGGCTTCAAGAAGGAAATGAAATTTGAGTGGTTCGATATCTCTCTTGTTTTCCCTCTCCATTTGTCATTATTGCTCTTTTAAAATTGTAATTTTTCTTCAGTTCTGTTCAACTCAAACTTTCCTGCATCAGAAGATTTTGCTTTGTAATCTGAAAGTCAAATTGAGGGAAGATAACTAGCTCAACTTCCTTTTCTACCTTCTACAAATTCACCTCTCTTTTTCTCCTCTATCATTCCTACCCCACTGCTTTGATCTTAAGAGATTGAATTATTGATCCCAACCTTCTTGTAGGATATTGCTTACTCATAAACTCGCCTTTCTTTTGGCCCCACAACCTCCTTTTGCATAGAAGTGTTTTCTCTTACATTTTGTAAGATGTTCAAGCTTTCTCATCTGAAAGACTCCTCAAAATTCTGTCCTCTTTTAAATTCTAATATAGAAATGCTATATAGAGCTCTTTTCTATCTCCTTCTGTAGCTTATAATTGAATGAGCAAAGTTCTCTAATTTGGCTACTTTGCCTTGTATTCATTTGTGAACCTTTTTGTGAATCTTTCTTCTGTTCCCACAACTCCCCTGAAACTATTTTCTTTACTGATATCCGTGATTTCCTGTTTGCCAAATCAGATGGAATTTTACTGCCTGTGTCTTTTTTTTTTTCTCTCTCTCTTTCCATAATATGTAACAGTTGTTGATTACTCCTGCTTTGGGGAACATTTTCTCCTCTGCCTTCTTTGGACTGCTGTCTCCTCAGGCTTTCTTCACTTGGCCTCTCCTTTTCAGTGCTTCTGTTTGACAGTGCACCCCAGATGTTCTGCCAAGTTCTGTCCTCAAATTATTCACATTTAACACTATCCCTGATTATTTTCATCTCCAAATGTGGTTTCTGCTATTACCTCTACATCACAGGCAGCCAGATTTGTATATCCCAGGATCCAGAACCACCCTTTTCTACCTGTAAGCCCTACAGGAATCTCAAACTTAGCATACCCCAAACTGAACTTACTATCTTTCATTGTCATCTCATTTCCTGGCTCTTATTTCTCTATTTTCTTTTTTTAAATTTAATGTCCTGAATCCTCTGTGTGTGTGAAGTTGCTCAGTCGTGTCCGACTCTTTGCAACTCCGTGGACTGTAGCCTGCCAGGTCCTCTGTCCATGGGATTCTCTGGGCAAGAATACTGGAGTGGGTTGCCATTTCCTTCTCCAGGGGATCTTCCCAACCCAGGGACCGAACCCGGGTCTCCTGCATTGCAGGCAGACGCTTTATCCTCTGAGCCACCAGGCAAGCCAAATAGATGAATCCTCTCTAGATGGGCACAAATAATGAAGATATCTGTGGCCCATATAAGTGTTCACCATAACATTTACTACATGGAGGTGCCTAATAATCAAGTGGGTTAAATGACGTGCTCTGCGGATGTCAGTTAGCCTCTTTTGCCAGCCATGCCAGTGCTTGCCACTGTGGCCATGAAGAATACTAGTTATGGTGGAGGACAGACACCATGCAGGGGCTCAACAGGCTGGATTTCTCTTTACCAAGGCTGATCTGGCTAATGCTTCTGCTGAGAGCCTAATCTACCAGGAGCAGAAACTTTCATTAAAACTCAGCCACTGGGACTTCCCTGGTGGTCCTGTTATTAAGAATCTGCCTGCCAATGCAGGGGACATGGTGGGTTCGATCCCTGATTGGGGAACTAAGATCCTACATGCTACAGGGCAGCTAAGTCACACAGCTACTGCAGCGGGGGCACCCTAGAGCCCTTGCTCTGCTAGTTCAGAGCAAGAAAAGCTACCGCAGTAAGAAGCCCGCACACTGCCATGAGAGTGTAGCCTCAGCTCACTGCAAGTAGAGAAAGCCTGCACACGGCAACAAAGACCCAGAGCAGCCAAAGATAATTTAAAAAATAAAAGAATAAACAGACACTAACTGAGTTGGTGCCTCTATTCCCCAGGGGGCCAGGCCAGTCAGCTGACAGATAGTAAGTTGATATTGACCATCAGAAAATGGGCAGAAATTCATTCGCACTGAAAAGAAGACATACCTTCTGGGTATGGATTTGTATTGCTTAGTCACTTAGTTGTATCAGACTCTTTGCGACCCCATGGGCTGTAGCCTACCAGGCTCCTCTGTCCATGGGATTTCCCAGGCAAGTATACAAGTATACTGAATGGATTGCCATTCTTACTCCAGAGGATCTTCTCAACTCAGAGATTGATCCAGGTCTCCCACAAGTCTCCTGCATTGCAGGTGGATTCTTTACTGCTGAGCCACCGGGGAACCCATGGATTTGTATTTCCTGCTCTTAAACTTTTTGCCAGCATCACCATCTATGAACTCACTGAAATCCTTATCCACCATCATGGCATTCTGCAGAGTAGTGAGTGATTAAGGAACTGATTTCACAGCAGAGGAAGTGCAGCAGTGAGTTTATGCCTGTGAAATTAATCAAACTTACCACATAACCCATACACACGTAGTTTGCATGCACCACGTAACCCATAGGACACAGCACTCTGAAAGGAGGGAGTTCTGTTTCACAAGGAATGGTATGGCTTCAAACCAGAGACCATTGGACAGCATTACTTCCCCCACAGCCAGAATGCATAGATCTGGGAGCAAGAGCAAAATGGGGCAATTCCTCTCACTATTACATCCAACAATATAGAATCTTTGCTTCCCGTCCTGGCAACTTTGAGCTTTGCTGATGTGGTGGTCTTAGCTGCGAAGAGAGGAGTGCTTTCATCAGGAGACACAATGGTAGTTCCATTGGATTTGAAGAGAGGATTGCCACCTGGCGATTTGGGGCTCTTTATATCACTGAGCCAACATGCCAAAAATAAGGAGTTATTCTACTAGCTGGAGTGATTAATCCCAGTTACCAAAGGGAAATTAAGTGGCTGCAACACACTGAAGGCAAGGACAACTATGTGGCAGGATTTTCTAAGCTGCCCCTTACTAGCTCTGTGACCAATAGCAAAGGTTAGTGGAAACCCATTACAGCCATCAAAAGGCAGGATGATTGAGGACTCACTCTTCTGAATGCAAGTTTGGGTCACTCCTCCAGTTAATAAATGGACCAACTTCTGGCTGAGACCAAGGGAAATTCACAACAAAGAGGAAGGTAGGAAGCCACAGTTGTCAGCTATGGCCTATGGACAACTACTGAAGTGTGACGGCTTTGTGTATTTCTCTTTGCCTGTTACATGTTTTTGTGTGTATGCTATTTCTTCTCCCTTTTCTCCCTCTTTCCCTCGACTTTTATTCAAGTTGGTGGGGTTTAACCTTACAATATAATCTTTAAATAAGAAAATATTCAATAACAACGTCCCTGGAAGTCCAGTGGTTGGCATTTCACCTTCCAAAGCAGGGGGTGTGGGTTCCATCCCTGGTCGGGGAGCTAAGGTCCCACATGCCTCATGGCCGAAAAACCCAAAACATAAAACAGAAGCAATATTGTAACAAATTCAACAAAGACTTCAAAATTGTCCTATAAAGAAAATCTTAGAAGATAGTCCATGAGACTGTGATGAAATTTGAGGGGTAATTAATGTAGCTAGCAGCACATACAGCAACAGCTGGGGCTGTGCATTTCTTTATTTTGGTGAAGGTTGAGAGTTTCTTCATTTGCAAGAACAGCAACATCTTGTTAGATAGAAATATAGACATGTCATTGTACAGGGCTCACGTGTGGAAGAGTGGATGCAAGAGCTGAGAAGCCCAAGAACTGTACTGTTCCACTGATCAATTCACAATCTCAACTGAACCCTTTAAGAATGTCCTCATGTAGTGAACATGATGTTACTATCATTTTGTCAGTAGGGGGTGCTGGGGAGGCATGGCAAGAAGAAGGAGCTTCTCTTCCTGGTGTATTCCTCCCATATGTCTTCTGCAGTCTGTGTGTTTCTGTGTGTGTGTGTGTGTGTGTGTGTGCACATGTATTCACGAGTGAACATGTGTTTTCTGCAGCACCCGGCAGTTGGCAGCACAGAGCACCTTTCTGTGGTCAGCTTCATAGCAGAGGATTGCCAGCAAAGCACCTCCTTATGAGGGGCAACTTGCCTCCTGCTGCTCTGCAGTGGCACACCTATGGAGGGCATTTCTTCCAGTATACCTCCTTGGGCATCTATCTCCATCATGGGGTGCTGCTGGCAGGACACCTCCTCTGGACAACTTTCCCCATATCTCTTGCACAGGACCTTTCAGACTTGTAAAGCCATTCAGCGAGGGTCTCATTGACCCTGTTTTAAAAACTCTGGATTCTTCTGGCTCTAGACAGCATCTCCTTGCTCCTTTTAATGAGTACAGAAAGTGAAAAAGATTCAGGCAACAAGATTTCTTGTAACCCTGCCAAGGAAAGAAATGGATCAAAACAGAATAAAGCAAGTTAGAGGAAGACTGATGCAGGAAATACTCTTGTTTGGTTGGTTATAAAAGTGCTCAAAGATTAATAAGGCTGAATAGTGTGGTGGTTAAGAGTCAGCTTTGCATTTTTATTGCTTGTCAGCCTGATAAATGCACAATATACAAGGAATAGAATAATTAAAATTACAAATAAGAAAATACACTTATAAGCCAATAAAACCAAAAGTGAAGGAGAAAACTTGAGGCTGAAATAAGAGAAACCAAATGAAAGGAATAAACATTATACATTAAACATGTTAAGAAACAAAACCCGAAGCTCAGAAACTACAAAGTATAACTAGGGAAAATGAGATAAAATAATAAAAAATTTTAGATGTTAAAATCAGAGGCTTAGAATTTTAAGGAGACATTAATAACTGTGAATAAAGTTAAAGTAGAAAAAGGAAACGAAACATGTTTTAAAGTGAAAACAATGGAGGAGAGAATTAAATGGAATATAAAGAGTAAGCCAGGTAGCTGAAAAATTTATTTTAAGAGAAGGTTAAAATAAAGCTAAAACTAGTCAAAGAAATACAACATTCTCTAAGTGTTAAACATTTAGAGAAAGAAACAAACTAAAACTAAATATAGAAGACAAGAGATGAATAATTTAGACATGAGAAGAGCAAACATTTTTTAAAAAAGCAAATTACCTGCTTTTTAAGAGACACCTGGCTTTTGTTATCATTATTCTATAGATACTCCAGCTACAAATTCCAATAGATTGTGTCTGTAATTTTGATTCCCAAGGTCAAGCTCCTTGCAAAGCAACCTCTTGGGGTTTCTTCAGACCAAAAGCTAAACGTAGCAAGGAGTCACTCCATCTGGTCCACTCTTTGTGACCCCATGCATGGACATGCAACCCCAGGGACAAAGTCATGTCTCTTTTTCAGCAAAGGGGTGGGTCATGTGTGTACATGGCTTTTAATTCAGTCCCTTGAAGAGTTGTGAAGTGACTATGAATATGCTGTGTAAGGCCACCCAAGACGGACGGGTCATAGTGGACAAAATGTGGTCCACTGGAGAAGGGAACAGCAAACCTCTTCACTATTCCTGCCTTGAGAACCCCAGGAACAGTAAGAGAAGGTGAAAAGATAATGACACTGAAAGATGAACCCCCTAGGTTGGTATATGCCCAATATGCTACTGGAGAAAAATGGAGAAATAACTCCTGAAAGAATGAAGGGACACAGCCAAAATGAAAACAATACCCAGTTGTGGATGTGACTGGTAATGGAAGTAAAGTCTGATGCTGTGAGGAACAATATTGCATAGGAACCTGCATAGGTCCATGAATCAAGGTAAATTGGAAGTGGTCAAATGAGATGGCAAGAGTGAACATTGACATTTTAGAAATCAGTGAACTAAAATAGATAGGAATGGTGAATTCAACTTAGATGACCATTATATCTACTACTGTGGGCAAGAATCCCTTAGAAGAAATGGAGCCCTCATAGTCAACAGATGAGTCCAAAATGCAGTACTTGGGTGCAATCTCAAAAACAACAGAATGATCTCTGTTCATTTCTAAGACAAGCCATTCATTATCACAGTAATTCAAGTCTGTGCCCCAAGACTAATGCTGAAGAAGCTGGAGTTGAATGGATCTATGAAGACCTACAAGACCTTCTAGAACTAACACTCCAAAAAAGATGTCCTCTTCATGATAGGGGACTGGAATGCAAAAGTAGGAAGTCAAGATATACCAGGAGTAGCAGGCAAATTTGGCTTTGGAGTACAAAATGAAGCAGGGCAAAGGCTAACAGAGTTTTGCCAAGAGAATGCACTGGTCATAGCAAACACCCTCTTCCAACAACACAATGCTGCTGCTGCTGCTAAGTCGCTTCAGTCGTGTCCAACTCTGTGCAACCCCAGAGATGGCAGCCCACCAGGCTCCCTCGTCTCTGGGATTCTCCAGGCAAGAACACTGGAGTGGGTTGCCATTTCCTTCTCCAATGCATGAAAGTGAAAAGTCAAAGTGAAGTCGCTCAGTCGTGTCCAACTCCCAGGCAAGTGTCCTGGAGTGGGGTGCCACTGCCTTCTCCAATTTCCAGGGCTTATTGATTTCTATTCAGATTCCCAAGGGCAAAATAGCTCTGCAACTTGTAAGTATGGTTTCCCCTGGGGTAGAATTTCAATCGGTGGCAGTGACAGATGCTCGGAGAGCAAAAGAGGAGAGGACCCTTCCTGGCTCCTCAAATTTTACGGCACATCTGGACACCAGTTCAGGCTCTGATAATCAGGCAGAACCTTCCTGTTTCCTGTGCCTCCCAGACCACTGGAGTAGGTCCAGCTCAGGAACCATGAGTGTCTGCTTTCAGGATGCAACTCACAGCCTTTTGGGTCTATAATCCTGTTTGCCTCCCAACTCTTGGTTCTGGGAATCCAGTCAGAAAGGAGAAGTTACTAATCTTATTTTAAGAAACCTGGCTATTGCAAATGGAAATCTGAACTTACCCAAAGGATGAAATGGGGGAAAATGTTGGTTACTGTAGAAAAACAAAGACATCTGATACCCTAGCATGAGTTTGGGAGAGAAAGGGATTAGTGACTCTAGGGCAGTGACCATGTGCCAAGCCAGACATGAGCTCATCTATATGTTCATAACCACTGAACAGATGAAAATTTCGAGGACTAGAGTGGTTAAGTGACTGGATAAGTTCACCTTGTTAGTTAGTGTCAGGGTCCAGAATGTACTTGAGTTGCTTGTCACTCAAGATGAGCAAAGTCAGCCAAGCTTTTCTGAATGTCTAGAGTGAGGCATCATTTGTAGGGAGGAAGGCACAAGGCGCTGCCTGGCCCACCTCCTGGGACCATACTGTGGCTTCCTGGCTACCTGTCTTCTCTCCCTATCCTCATAGCCATTCGTTCATTCNAAAAAAAAGAAATTGTATGAACCCAATGGAAGCAGAAGATATAAGAAGAAGTGGCAAGAACACACAGAAGAACTATACAGAAAGGATCTTCATGATGGTGTGATAACTCATGATGGTGTGATCACTCACCTACAGCCAGACATCCTGGAATGCAAAGTCAACTGGGCCTTTGGAAGCATCACTATGAACAAAGCTAGTGGAGGTGATGGAATTCCAGTTGAGCTATCTGAAATCCTAAAACATAATGCTGTGAAAGTGCTGCACTCAATATGCCAACAAATTTGGAAAACTCAGCAGTGGCCACAGAACTGGAAAAGGTCAGTTTTCATTCCAGTCCCAACGAAAGGCAATGTCAAACTACCACACAATTGCACTAATCTCACATGCTAGCAAAGTAATGCTCAAAATTTTCCAAGCCAGGCTTCAAAAGTATGTGAACAACCAAGAATTTCCAGATGTTCAAGCTGGACTTTAAAAGGCAGAGGAACCAGAGATCAAATTGTCAACATCCATTGGATCATCAAAAAAGCAAGAGAGTTCCAGTAAAACATCTACTGCCTTATTGACTATGCCAAAGCCTTTGACTGTGGATTACAACAAACTGTGGAAAATTTCTAAAAAGATGGAAATTTCAGCCACTTTACCTGCCTCTTGAGAAATCTGTATGCAGGTCGAGAAGCATACATGAAACAATGGACTGGTTCCAATTTGGGAAAGGAGTACGTCAAGGCTGTATATTGTCACCCTGCTTATTTAACTTATATGCAGAATACATATTGTGAAATGCTGGGCTGGAGCTGGAATCAAGATTGCCGGGAGAAATATCAATAACCTCAGATATGCAGATAACACCACCATTATGGCAGAAAGTGAAGAAGAACTAAAGAACCTCTTGATGAAAGTGAAAGAGGAGAGTAAAAAGCTGGCTTCAAACTCAACATTCAAAAAACAAAGATCATGGCATCCACTCCTGTCACTTCATGGGAAATAGATGGGGAAACAACAGAATCAGTGAGAGACTTTATTTTCAGGGGCTCAATAATCACTGCAGATGGTGACTGCAGCCATGAAATTAAAAGATGCTTGCTCCTTGGAAGAAAAGCTATGACCAACCTAGACAGGATATTAGAAAGTAGAGACATTACTTTGCCAACAAAGGTCCATCTAGTCAAGGCTATGGTTTTTCCAATGGTCATGTATGGATGTGACAGTTGGACTATAAAGAAAGCTGAGCACTGAAGAATTGATGCTTTTGAACTGTGGTATTGAAGAGTCTTGAGAGTCCCTTGGACTAGAAGGAGACCAAACAAGTCAATCCTAAAGGAAATTAGTCTGAATACTCATGGGAAGGACTGATGCTGATGCTGAAACTCAAATACTTTGGCCACCTGATGTGAAGAACTGACTTATTGGAAAAGACCCTGATGCTGGGCAAGACTGAAGGCAGGAGAAGGGGATGGCAGAGTATGAGATGGTTGGATGGCATCACGGACTTGATGTACTGGAGTTTGAGCAAACTCTGGGAAATAGTGAAGGACAGAGAAGCCTTGGGTGCTGCAGTCCATGGGGTTGCAGGGAATCGGACATGACTGAGTGACTGAACTGAGCTGAACTGAACTTGAATAGTTGAACATGGCAATAGGCTAGAAAGATACACATCCCTGGCTTGGACAGCCCTGTTATCAGCTCGGCCCTCTGAGCTGTCTTTCAAAGTGTGTTAGTCACTCAGTGATGTCTGACTCTTTGTGACCCCGTAGACTGTAGCCCGCCAGGCTTCTTTGTCCATGGAATTCTCCAGGCAAGAACGCTAGAGTGTGTAGTCATTCCCCTCTCCATGGATTTTCCTGACTGAGGAATGGAACCTACATCCCCCACATTGCAGGAGGATTCTTTACTGTCTGAGTGACTGCAGACATGCTGTCACCAATTGCCCAGAAGCCCATTCTAGAAATGTATATTCCACCTACATAGGTCTCAGTGCTGAGGTGATTGTGAGGTGATCATGGACTCTCCTTCCTTCCCTTCTCATTGCTGGCTGCAGCTCAGATAATTGTACTGCTTTGTAATATTTCTGGCCTCAGAAAACAAATCAGTGTGCTTCAAACTTTTGGGATACCACCCACAGTAAGAAATATGTATCGTATTGTGACTACATATATATGTGTATATATCTATTTGACTAAAAGAGTTTTATAGAACAAGTACCCTCTCTAATGTCAAACACTATTATTTGTCTGCTTTTTCTGTGCTCTGTATTATAGAATTGTCTCAGGTGGGAGCCAGATCAATGGTTCTCAAAAAATGCTTTGCACTAAGAAATAATTTCACACTGTGATCTGATGCACACACATGTGTTGAATCTATAGAACCAAAAGAAAAGTTTTACAAAATACTGCTGATTGTTTCTTCATATAAAACACCTATTAATTTTCTATTCCATTGTATTATAGTTTTGTTGATCGTTTCCAAAAAATATCTGGCTATATGTACATTTCCAAGTTTCATGAGAGTGTGGAAAGCCCCAGCCAAGGAAAATGTCCTACAGGGTGGCAGAATTATTGCAAACATCCTTGTACTGACTGTGTACTTTACTGTACCCTGGTACCCATCTAATCTTTATATAAGTCTGTCTGGTGAGTTAGAAATGTCTTTATTCTGTCTTGTTTATTTTCAGTTGGGGGTGGAGAGCCAGATGAAAGGAACTCCAGGAGAATTTCTAGAAGTTGTCATGAATTAAGAGCATAGGTTGACTATAAACTTTTTGAAAGTTACAAAAAACCCAATACAAGCATGCTAAAATAAAAACAGAATTTACTTACATAATTGAATGTACAGGAGAGATTGTCTTCAGGCTCAGCTTGATCCAGTGCTCAACAACATTCTAAAATCTGTTGCTCATAGCAGGTTCCCCTGTGATGGCTTCATTCCCAAGGAGATTCTTCTTGTGGTAGCAAAACATGGACTTAGTCTCAAACTCGAAAGCCCTATTAGCTCAGGGGAAGAGTCGTATCCCTGCACGGGGTCATGTTCCCATGCCTGAATCAACTCTTGTGTCTGGGGGACAAGATATGCCAGTAGGTTTAAGCCAGTCAGAGCCAGCCAGGGCCTTCCCCTGGTGCTGTGTATAGTGCTAACCACATGGTTAATGGTGAAGAGATTGACTTTCCAAAGAAAATACAGGGAACCTTTGCCTGAAAGGTAAGGAAATGGAAGGTGGGCTGCCAATGGCAAGTGCTGACTCTAAAAGCCTTGAAGGCAGTGCGGAGACAGGTGATAGAGTTGTGGTTGGGGAAGGCTTGTCAACAGATGGAGACACAGGAGAAGGGTTAGCACTTGAGGGGCAAGGAGCAGCCTGGGTGAAGCCTGGGGCCGTGTTAGTCAACTGATATAGCTTGAGCTCCAGGTCTCACATGGCTGTGCTGTGAGGGGGGAACCTAGAGCAAATAAGGCAGGCGGTGGTTCTGAATCCAGGCTGCGTAACGAGGACTAAATGTGGCAGCTAGTCAGAATTTGAAACGAGCTTTGGAGCAAAATAAGTCCTTTCTGAGACTCATCTTGTGCTGGTAGAGTGAATAGGAGGCAGGCAAGGCTGGGAGGCCGTGGCAGTGGTTCAGACGAGAGTTAAATGAGCATAAACAGGGAGCAGGGAGACAGGAGAGGAGCTAACATTAAACTCTGGGCTCCTTTATCTCCTTACCTGAAAAGAACTATCTAGTCTGTTGGCTTGTGCAAAGGAGGGAAACATCCTTTAATATTTAATTAGCTTCAAACAAAGATCAAATAATTCCTATGAGCTTTACTTTTCAAAGGGAGGAAACTACCTGTTGAGGGAAAATGAGCCAGTGGTTCTGTAACTCATTATATGTGTCTATCACATCAAATGGTTAAACTACTTTGCAGTGAAGCAGACAGAATAGAGGTATTTGTGACTCATCAGACAGGCTCTGGAGGCCTCCTGGAACCCTCGGATCAGAATTCCTCCTCTTCCTACCCCATAGAACCTCGGGTCCAAGTGTCTTGCCTCTGCGTTACATAAGTGCATGTCCACCACCCACTATGAGCGGGAGACCAGAAACCTCTTCTTGTTGACTGAAATCATTTCTCTTACCTTTTCTCCCTCCCTTTCCCGAGGACCTCTGCCAGGACCCAAACATCATGATAGGTGCTGGAGATATGGAGATGAGTTCCAGGTAGTCCTGAACATGAGGAGGCTCTACTGTGGGAAGTGAGACATTTAACAAGCACTAGAAGAGACATCTATGCAGAATACAGTGGGAGGAGAGATATGGTGAGATCAGGAAATGCTCCATCAGAGGCAACATGTGATATGAGTCTTAAAAGACCAGCAGCCAGGGAGATGGGCAGGAGAGAGAAAAAGCATTGAGTGGGAAGCACTCAGCAGCAGGGAGGTATTCTACTGTGGGGGAGGCCATCACAGCTTTGACCTCATGGGTGTCTACAGAAATACATATCCATTTCTTTTAGATCAGCTTCAGAGCAGCTCCTAGCCATGCTGGCACTGAGACATCATGGACAGGAGCCTTTCATATATTCTTATTTAATTCTTACTACAACGCCATATAATAGAAACAATAAGAAGAACCCCAGTTTATAGAAAATGGAGGTTTAGCAAAGTGGTAGAGAGGCATGCAACTGGGAAGAGAGTAGAGGGTGAGCTTGGGAATAGTCCTGGCTTGCAAGTCTTTTGCTCCAGGAGGGCATACAGCCACTGCCCCCTCTTTGCTTGCAATGATTATCCTTTTGGAGTGGATTCAGGTTGGAGAGCTGGGGACTCCTTTTCTACTCTCAGCTATGTCACTTCTTTATTTCACTTACCAGAATCAGCCCAACAGTTTGTTTTTATTGAAGCATAGTTGATTTACAATGTTGTGTCAGTTTTAGATATACAGCAAAGTGATGCTATTCATTCTTTTTCATATTTTTTTCCATTATAGGTTATTACAAAATATCAAATAGAGTTTCTTGTGCTATACAATAGGTCCTTGTTGCTTATCTATTGTATATATAGTGGTGTGTATATGCTAAGCCCAAACTCGTTTATCCCTCCCTGCTCCTTTCTCCTTTGGTAATCATAAGTTTGTTTTCTATGTCTATTTCTGTTTCGTAAATAAATTCATTTGTATCATATTTTAGATTCCACATGAAAAAGCAATATCATGTTATTTGTATTTCTCTTTCTTAGTATGGTAACCACTAGGTCCATTAATGTTGCTGCAGATGGCATTATTTCACTTTTTAAAATCAGCCCAATAGTTTTGACATTTGCTTGAAGAAGCCTGTTATAGGTAGTCAGACACACACAAAGAATAAACTGTACGCACACAGACACACACATTTGACATAACATGGTGATGGTTAATTTAAAATGAAAGACTACCTAATATTAAGAATACAGGTTTATTTTACTAAAATAAGTCAACTAAGATTCGTTTATCCTTACATTAGAGCCACTCACAAGTACATTGAAAACAAGAAGTAATCTTGTAGAAATGGAAACACTGATACTTAAAGTTATTTTTATGTTTTTCTCTTAAAAATAATTCTTAGCTGTAGAAAACATTTTAAACATCCCTTGAACCCTATAAAACATTGCTTTACTCATATAACTAACATGCTTATACTTCAGTGGTACGTGGCTGACATCACCAAGTCTCACCTTCAACTTGGAATTCAAGGTCAGCAGTAATTTTACTGTAATCTATGTTTCTAGTTTCATTTACAGGCTACTTGTAGAGTTCTTCCTTTTTGTTCATGCTTACCTCTCTCTACTTACTTTTAGCTTTGGTCCTACCTCCTCAATGATACCTGTTGCTATTGACAGTACTATCTGTTTTGAAAATACTCACTAGGAATCCAAAGTCTTCTTCTGACTGAAGTTCCAATCTGGCACATTGTGGAAGCATGTCTTTTGCCAGGGACATGTCTACCATCTTCTTTACCCTGTAGGTGAGCCTGGCTGGAGCTGATTCCCCTTCTGTACCTCTTATTTGATCCAGAAAAGAAAACTCTAGTCTCATGGAGGGATTAGCTGGAAGACCCATTTGGTATCTGTCAAACCCACATGTTGTTACTACCTCAAATAAGAATAAGAAGTGATAGTGAAAAGGTAAGGCATAAAGCAGATCAAGGTAACCCTTCTCAATGTCTTGTTTCATTCTGTTCCTTATTAAACATGCAAGCCAGATCCTCACATCTCTTTTGAATTCCAGGGGAGGACTACGGCAGACATATGGGTTCAAGAAGTGGAAGGATATGTTTGTGACACAAGGAGAAGAGGAAACTGAAAGCCAGAGCAGAACACTGCAGGGAAGGGTTAGGCTGTAAATCAGCTAAGAGTCACAGCAAAGAGCTTTGAAGATTCTGTGAAGCAGGAACTTAAGAGAAGGAACACAGCGGTCACCGGGTGCCAACTTGATTTTCTTTTACTTTTAGTCAGGGCGATGATACAGACACTGTATTTTAGCAACATGTTTGTTAAAGGCTTCTACTGCATCTTTATAAAAAGGTAGTGAAATATAAGTCACAACTACCAGGCAGGTCAGTTCTATCCAAATTAGCAGCTTTCTCTCACCCGACAGGGAAACCTTGCCTAGAAAACCATCTCCTGAATAATATGCTTATCAGCTTTATACTTAGCACAGACAATAAGAGATTAAATGTATAATACATGACAATTAAAATTGTTTTGACAGGCTGACACCAGTAAGATTAAATTTCACATAGATAAGTGTTAAGTTCTTTATTTAGGTTAATTGTTTTTTCCCCTGAGGTTGATATGATTTGGCATACAGGATTATACGAAGATGCCACTGGGAATTGTAGTTTAAAACTTGCCGTTTTAAAATGCAATTGAGGAGAAGGAAATGGCAACCCACTGCAGTGTGCTTGCCTGGAGAGTCCCAGGGACGGGGGTGCCCGGTGGGCTACTGTTGATGGGGTCGTCGCACAGATTCGGACACGACTGAAGCGACTTAGCCACAGCGGCGGCGGCAGTGGCAGCGGCGGCACGATCATATTAGAAAGTGGCCAGGACAGTGGACGTGAATCATTCTTTGCCGGGGTCCAGCCCCAGTGGATCCAGGGTGATTGGAAGGTGGAGACGGAGTCGACGAGAAAAACACTTATTGAGAAATATAAGATGAGATTAGGAAATAGTAGTATAGTAGGAAAATTTAGATGGAGAAAAGAAGGCTGAATCACTTAGTTTATGTGGAATACCAATCCCCACCTACGTAGGCCACAAGCGTCTTTCCGTTCTCCCGAAGGAGAGGAGGCACTGAGGCCTCCCCGGTCCGATCTTAGAAGCCCAGGCATAATTAGTAGGCTTGGTGAGTACCCACTCCCCAGATGGAAATTCAGCCAGAAGGGGAAATAAAGAACGACACGGGGGGTGGGGGGTGGTGGGAATCAGCCTTTCCAGAAACTGATCCCATTTTCTTTATTTCAGGTTTCCTTATATACCTTTTTTATACATAGAGATGAATACAGAGTCACGTGGGGGTCAGCAGTCCCGACCTTGATCACAATCAGGTGGTTTACATTAAAAAAAAAAAAAAAAAGTCTTAGGGGTTTGACATCATCTTCTGGCCATGAGGCCTGCTGACACTTTATGACCCTCTCTTTCTCATCACCAAGAAACTCATTTTTTCCAAGGGTGGTTTTTCTTAAACCAGGCACCACCCTCCAGATAAAGTTACATTCCTAGAGGGTGAGGGTGTAGTGAGTTCCAATCAAGAAAGGAATGGATCTAACCCAAGGTTCACATGATTCATCTTAAAGGTTCATACTTATTTCTCTTCTATGCTAGTTCTATTCATTATAAGGGCAGGGAATATAAAGATTTAGCAACAAAACATCAGCCCAACAAGTGAAATCCTTTCACCAATGTGCCCCTTAAAATCTATTTAGTTTTAAGATAATGATAAAGTGGCACTGTTACATAACAAGGACACAGTAATTGATCACAAAGTACAGTGATCTATAACAAAGAAGAAAATTCATTAACGCAACAAATCTAGTATTGCTAACATCAAAACTACTCTATTTCTTTTTCTGTATTCCAAATCCATTGATGACTATATTCCCAGGTGCCTAAGGACGTGGAGGCCTGGCGGCAATCATGGACTGAACAAGGAGAAAAGCCCCGTGCTAACCAAGACCTTCCAAATACCCCAAACTCTCTGTGCTGTTTATGGTTGAAAGGCAGCAAACCATCAAGTGCTCCGTAGTGGCAGGAGTATGGATCATCCTATCACACAAGCTAGCTTGCCAGCAGAGAGGTTTGACCCGAGACACCCCTATCACACCCAGGGCAGGGAATTGAAAGCAATTATTGGCACAACACACGAAAAACCCTGCACCAATACAATTCCTAGGCAACCCACGATACTAATAAATTCTAACCTTCCCCAAAGAATCTACCTTTAGGAAGTCTAAAGCATCTCTCGTGCCTCTCGCTGTTGGGAGGCTGTAAACAATCACATGTGGCCGGACGAACCTATCCAGGCAGGTTAGATCACCTTCAGAGGAGTTCGTATGCTGAAACACTCTTGTCACACCCAGGAATTTTATCAACTGGAGCTGCAAGTTCACTCCTTCTCCGAGAGAAACGGTGATGGGGGAGAGCCCCCCGTAAAGCCAGAGGTGTAGGTGAGAGCATAAAACAGACTCTGGTCTTGGGGGTAGATGCTCGGGAACAGGGGGTTTCCTGAGACTTGATCACGCCTTTGCGTACGCCAAGCCTCCTTCCTCATGACCTTTGCCATGGGCGGAGTTCCTCACACAGGCCCCCTGGCAATTCTCTTCCCATCCAATGGCAGAAGGAAATGGCCATCCACTCTAGCATTCTTGCCTGGAACATTCCATGGATGGAGGAGCCTCGTAGGCTACAGTCCATGGGGTCGCAAAGAGTCGAACACGCCTGAGTGACTTGACTTTCTTTCACAATACAGTCATGATGTTTATGAAAAAAAAATGCAATTGAATTTTTAAAAATTCCATATACATTTTCTATGTTGATTCTGATAAATAATTCAAATATTCAAAGTCTTGTGTTTTTTTTTTCTGTTAAACCTCCTCTATGCTGACATATTTCCTTGTGTGTTTTGTGATATTTGTATAGATTATACAAATACATACTTGATGAGATATCTACAAAGGAATATTCCCCCCAAAATATATGAATAGAAATATGGATTTGGACCAAACTTTTTGCTCTGAATTGGTCAGATGGTCTGAGTTGAACTGGATTAAATAATAGATTATACAAGGTAAGGGAATATTAACAAATCAGAGATTAGAATTGAAAAACTTAACTAGGATGTGGCACATAAAGACAAGGAGATGAAATATATGAAAGAATGACTTAGAGCAAGGAGGGTAAAATGGGAGATCTAATATGTATCTAATCTAAGTCCAAAGAAAAGGACAACAGAGGAAATACAGGAGAGGCAATAGCTGAAGAGAAAATGTCTAATCATTTTCCAGAATTGATAAAAGACATCAATTAGTACACGTAGGAAAGAGCTTGTTTACTTGGCAAAAAGAAAGAAAATCTGTATCTAGACATGTTATAGTAAAACTTCACAACCACAAAGACAGAAATAGGATTGAATAAGCAGTCAGAGACCATACAACAGAATAAAGTGAAGAACAGACTTTTCAACAGGAGCATAAATAAGGAGGGAGTATCCTCAGAGAAGTGAAAGAAAAATCACCTTTAACCCAGAATTATGCATCCAGAAAATCAAGGATGAGATAAAGACATTTGCAAGGATTTAAATCTGATAGTAAATACCTATAGATAAATCTTTACCCATGTAACTTTTAAAGTATGTAATTTAAGAAAGATAGAAACACATAGAAAATGTCTGATAAGCAAAAAAGGTATATAAAGCAAGGAAATAAAGTAAAACTAATATAAATTTAAGCAAGTATGTATTTTTAGATATTTTAATAAATTTAAACTACATGCATTATATATAAAATTAAAAAATAATATAAGGTGTGGCATTAAAAATGGGGCAGATGGAAATAGGCTGTGTGTAAGAACTTTATGACTATGGATGAGAGGGATCCTTGATTATTCAGGCAGGGAATCTACAGATATTGATGAATCAAAGAATTCAGTTGTTTTATATATATATATAATGTATCATATATGATAAAATTTTACTTCAAGTGACCATTAAGAAAGAACATATTGCTTTCAAACTAATAGGAAAAAAGTCAAATAGTAATCACAATCAGTTGAAATAAAGGACAGTAAAGGAAATAAAAAATTAGAAAAAGGAGAATGAATGGAAATTACAAAGTAAGATTATGGTAACGTAACGTAACGTAAAGTCACTCAGTCGTGTCCGACTCTTTGTGACCCCATGGACTGTAGCCCACCAGGCTCCTCAGTCCATGAGATTCTCCAAGCAAGAATACTGGAGTGGTTTGCCGTCTAAATATAGTATTAATCTCCCTAAATTGGAAGTGAACTCAACTCTCTTATAAAAGTCAGAAACTGTCTGGTTTGAAAAAGAAAAAAAAGGTTTTTTATGAGAAATGCCTAAAATATAAAGACATGAGATACTGAAAATAAAGAATGAAAAAAGACAGCCCCAGAAAATATTAACCAAAAGAACACTGAGGTAGCTATTTCAATGGCAAAAAAACAAAGACTTTAGAAAAAAGCAATACAGTATTAAGAACACAAGTTCACTTCAGTTCAGTTGCTCAGTTGTGTCTGACCCTCTGCAACCC